>VXBC01008661.1:2390192-2415977 GCA_013399945.1 Ploceus nigricollis | reverse complement strand
AAAAAAAAAAAAAAAAAAATTGAAGTGATAGCATAAACATTGGCAAGAACATCTGGGGAGAAAGCATGCTGTTAAATTCAATGGAATAAATGTAAGCTACACAGATGTTTGACATTTTTGGGCTTTTTATGCTTTACTCTTCCCATCCCAGGAGCCCTACAGTAAAACATGGATGTATAGAGTTTGTCCACTTCTGCACTGTTTGATTTTCATCACACTGGTATTATAAAACTCTATAGAGAAAATCACATAATAGCCTCTTGTTTCTCCCTGATCTAAAATACAGAAAAACCACACCTATAAATTAGTCTTGTGGGAGCAATTTCACTACACACAGGCATTCACTATAGCAAGGAATGAAACAGGTGGCAGTTCCCTGAAAAAAAATGTATTTTAATAAACTTACTGTTCATGGGTGACCCTTGTTGTAACATTCATAGATCAGATGCTACCTAAGGCACAAGCTGTCTGAAGATTCAGGCTTACTACCAAGGCCACCCCGCAGGTGCTATCTCCACCCTGAGGACAGTCCTTCCTAAAAGAAGGAAATGGGAGGACCTGACTAATCAAGCTCGTGTGAAACATTGTCATCTACCACCTTACATTTACAGATGCATCATCAGGCTGTTATGTGGACGCACAGATCCCACTGCTCTGCCTAGGAACCAAATACGTACAGCTCTCAGGAAGGGCTCTATATGACCAAGGACTGTCAGGAACTAATCCATTTCCATTTACAAATGATAACAAAACCAGATGGATGAAATATATTTTCAAAAGGTCCTGCAAACATTCATCTGGACTTCTCCACTTAATTTGAGACAATGTAGGGTTTTGGTTGGTTGGTTGGTTTTGGTTTGGTTTTTTGAGGGGTGGCCAGGAGCACTTCTTGCAAATCCTCTGAAACTTCTGAATACTCTCTGATTTTAAGTATTGCTTCGAGATTTGCCTTGCATGGCTAATGCTTTAACATGAGCCAGACCATCACACTTAAACTTTTACAACATGCTTCCTATCTGCTCATTTACAATTATAGAGATCCATCAAGAAGAAAATGGAGGCCATTGCCAATCTCTATGGACCACCAAGGAGAGTACTATGAATCTCCAACTGTTCTAAAGAGCATCCTGATGAACCAGCCATTACACCAGTTGCTGTAAATACCAAAGGTAAATTCTATTTAATGCTTAACAGACTGAATGAATAGCACGGAGGTTTACGGGAAAAAAAATAATCTACAGCTATTTCTAGTTAATGGTCACAAGAAAAATACAACATAATCTCTGACTGAGAATGTGACTTACTTGGAGGCTCTCTGGCCTTTACGGTGCCAATCACGCTGTCTTCAGGTGCATCTTCTGGAACAGAAAAGCTATATCGGGATCTCTCAAACATGGCAGGGACCAAGACAGTCTGAAGGATGTTTACTGTGACAGTTGCATTGCTGGCAGAGGAAAGGCCACCCCCATCCCGTGCAGAAACAGTCAGGAAGAGTGCAGAGTGTGCCAGATGGCCAAGAGCTGAGGTTAGGTAAATAATTCCTGAAAGCACACAGAAATAAAATAGCACATAAGAGACATATGAGATAAAATTCAGCAGGCTGTCAAAATAGTTTCAACATGTATTGCTACTCTAAGAGAAGGTCAGACCATGTTGAAAAAAATCAGCACTCCCAATTCAATTTTTGAGAGCTAAGTTCTTTTCAGACTATATGATCTTTACCAATCACCGAGCCACTGAAAGACAGCAAGTTCTGTTTCAAAACACAGTGTCCATAATTCTAATTTTAGAAACACAGATTCAGTTAAATCTTTAATAATGCTAAATTTTACTACTAGTCTATAGCAATTTGGAAATGCATCGGGGTGGAAAAAAAAGTGTTGTTTCAGAAGATTAATTTGTCTTTGCAAATGGTAAAATTAATGTTATTTCAAACAGGCTGTAGAGGCATTCTGCTTAAGTAACTCATGAAATAAAACATCCACACAAATGGAGTCAAAGCCTCCAAGTATAAATCTTAGGAGCTGGAGGCTCTGTGAAAAGTATCTGGGAAGCAATCACCTGCAGTCTGATCACAAGTTTCTGTCAAAATACCCCTTAATAGTGAATTCTAAGGTCCATTGAATTTGCAAGCTGCTAACAATTACATTTTATATAAACTTTATGAAATAATTATTTGAAAAGAAAATACAATATAGCACTTTGGAAGTACATTCCTCAAGATAATCTATTTGTGAAGTAAATTTTTCAACATGAAAATGAAGATGAAATGTGACCAAAATTCAGGAAACTTTTTTCTTAGCAATGAGTGAGTTTAACTAAATATACACTAAATGCTAGAATCACAGTGTGTTAAGTAGTAAAATTACAGCAAACTCAAGTAATTCAACTAATAGGGACAATCTTTTACATACCTACAGATATTTTTAAGAAATCACCTAGTTTTTTGTAGAAGCTGGTGAAAACACAGAACCTCTGGCAGTTCAGTAAAACCAAACCTTTAAACTTCGGGCTACCTTTATAATTTCCTGGCTGTCAAGACAAGTTTAGTAGGGTGATGTCTGCGGTTCAAGTTAGACATTTAGAGGTTAGACAGGGTAAAACTAGAGTTAGCTCAAAGTGCCCTAGGAGAATCAATGGATGATTCAATGAGAATATATCTTCTCAGACTATAGGGTGAATTTTCTACAATCCATTTTTAAGCAAAATAATGGAAAATACATAAAATTTTTATAAATATTCAAATGTACATAGAATATACTTTCCAAATATACTGCTAGGACGCTACAATAAACTGTGTCTTGACATGTTTAAAATGCAGTAAAAGGGTCTTCAGGATCAAGGGAAGATGCTTTTCACTAACAAAAAGGAAAGGGTATTCCAGTGTGCCAAACCACACTAAAAGCTCAACAGTGATACATACAGATAGATTCAGGGTTCAGTACTGATAACAACTGGCAACAACAACCCTTTGCTAACAACTGATGCAATGCTAAGAAACAACCTTATTTTGGCTTTTTAAAATTTTTTTTCTTCTCATGGTTGAGTTTTATGATTACTTCAGCAGCTCAACAAAGTAGTCCTTCAAGGACATAAACTTTTGGTATTTCCTGAGGTAATCTGAGCAATTGTAGCTTGAAGGAAAAAGGGGTTTAACTATTTTTCCCCAGAGGATAAACATATACACACGGATTTTTAACGTAATTTCTGTCCAATTAATTTAAACCAATCAAATGGACTGTATGTTACTAATTTTCCAACTGGATATTTTTCTGTTGACAAGGATATAAATATGTCCTTCTCATTTTAGGTACTTCAAGAGGTATGTGGGAACTGGAAAACTTCTACAGAAAAGCATCAAACTGAAAATCTTACTCTTGGAGCAGTAACTAAAGACTTCAGAACATCCTTTAGCAAAGGGTGGAGCAAACATAGCTCCACTCCAGGAGCTCTGAAGACCTGATGAACAGAAATATTTCAGAGCCAAAGCTCGTTCTCTGCTGACCTAGACACATTGCAGCACACTCCATGCCAGTTCAGTTACAGAAAGCAAAAAGAAAATTAATAAAAGATTTTGTTTTCTTTCTTCATTCTTTTGCTGTGTCATAGGGAAAAAGGGTAATAGGCAAGTACATCTCGCCAACTCAGCTCTCTTTTGCAGGACCAGGACACCATAAGAATAAGGGTAGAATCCAAGTAAAAAGTATGTGTTTTCCATATGGTTCCTTCCAACTTCAAAAACTGTAGTATTCAGAAATTTAATAACCCATTTTAACTTTTAGCTTTTTCTGTTTCTTTCAGCATTTGTAGGACGGGGCATTAGCTTTGCATCTGGTGATACATAATCTATAGAGACATTTGAGATAGCTCAGCCATTTCTTGGTGAACATGCCTCATTAGGCTCTACTGTGGCACCACATGACAGGAAAGAAGCCGTAGAAGAAAGCAGCATCTGGGGTTTCACTTTCTGTATGATTAGGTAAAACAGCAGAGTGTGACTAAAATGGACAGTCAGGACCACTTGGGCCAAAAGCAGCTGCCAGCACACCTGAGAGCAGGCTGGCTGGGTGCATTTCATCTGCTGCAGCAGGGTGCAGGAGGTGCCCAAGTACTACACTGCAAAGGCAGAAACACAGAGAAAATGGCAAGGAGCAGAAATTGTCAAAGTCACAGGTTCAGTGTGTGAAAGTCAATAGAGGCATGTTCCATTAAGTAACAGGCTGAAGATGAACCATGGTTTTCCTTTCTTCCTCATTCTGTAATTAAGATTGGGGTTTATTATTTTTATTACCACAAACATTTGCAGCCTGTTATTCAAGGCTTCAGAGAACTTAAAAGACAATTAGGCTGCTGTGGTACAGAACGTGTTCTTCCATTATGAAAAACAGTTTCTATAAACACTGACAATGAAAAGGGAATAATGAGACAGCTCCTCTGCAAGGAATGTTTTATCAAAGCTCCCAACAGGGGACCACAAAGACACAACTGTGGGTCAACTTCAAGAAAAGTGACACGTTCCTTACAGCTTGACTCACCATATAAATGAATAGTCTTATCTGCTGCCTTTAAAAACATTTAATTTCCATTTTTCAAATTAATATCTATATCACTGTGTTCTTTGAAGATTTTACCTCTGATTAATTTCTTATTCTGCATGACAGAGAGCTGGAATAAATTCTGCTTCACAGGTGAACAATCCTATAATTACACACCAGATGAGGCATTAACACCCAGCCTCATTCACACCTTGGCAATCTCATTTTCCTGACTAGATCCACATGGGCATAACTGATTGCAGGTCCCAACGCTTATAAATCAAAAGCATGACATACAGACTGCCTGCTGCCTGGATATGATCTGGGTACAGATGTTTTTCAACAGTTAAAGGCAGGAGACAGGAATCCACATGTAATGATTCTTTTAAAATACATTTTTTATTATATTCATGTTCCTGTGTTCAGCCCTAATCTTCCAGCAGCATCCAGCATCAAAGTAGGTTCACTCACCGAAAGAACTTTTTGTATGGGTAAAAATCATACTGGTTAACCTGATAGGATTTCCACACGCATCTCCATCTGAGCACTTTGAAAATCTGTTTTTGCACAGGGTTCTCCCATAAGCAAAACAAAAATCAGCCTTACATTTATAGCCATTTGTAGGTAAACCAAATGTTTTCCACATTTGGTCAAGTGCTGCAAAGACAAAAATCAGGATGCATTAACTTCAGTAACAAAGTCTGGATTGCCTAGGTATGCATACTTAAATGGCTTCTAATATTATATCATTGTTCATGAAATAAAAAAACAACTTTAGAACATGGCAAGAGGAATCAAATCAACAGTTACCAGTGGTGTTACCTAAGCCCGTGAAACCAAACACCCTAACAAACTTTAAATGATGGCACTATTTCTTCAGCAAATAACCTAGGATGAGCCAGGTGGCATCACCTGACACAGCTCAGACAACAAGCAGATGGCCAAAAGGTCCATATGCTTCCTCACCCCAGTTCACCTTCAAAGCTGGCCACTGGACCTGCTGTTCACTACTGTGCAGGTCAGATCTGACCCACTGATCTGCCCAGAGCACCCAACCTAGCTTGGCAGCTTCCCAGTGCTGGGGTGTTTGCACAGCTTTGCTTTTTATGTGTCAGAAGAAGCTTCAAGATGAGCACAGACAGGGTGATCCTCTAGAAGATCGATGCAGTTAGGAGGTGTGCATTTTACATTAATGTTAATTTTAACATTGTTTTAACAAAGAATGATAGTGTTTCTGCTGGCAATTTCTATTTAAGTTTATCCAATTCATTGCCTATGCTGTCATCTTGGCACTGCATATAGGTTCCAGCTTTAGCATTTCACCTGTACTTAAAATGCACCTTTTTTAGTGAAGCTGCATTTTTGATGGTAACCATAGCAACACTCTGCCAAATACACTGAACAGCTGGTTTAGCAACGGCCAGGGGAAGAAAGGAATTAAAAAGAAATTATATTGTTATTTACAATCTACCTACTGTAATACACACAGCTTCACCTCACATGGAAAGTCTTTAAAAAGCTTACTTTTAATGGCACAAATGCTGGTTTGCTTTTCAGCAAAGAAGAGGACTTCTTCAGTTTGAAAACATTCAGTGTTTGAATGTTTTTGTAGTAAATAACTGATTGAACCCATATCAATCTTCTAGCTAGATTTGTACTTTACAGGTCTCATACCCCTGCACTGTAGATGCTTTCAACACTGCCCCCTCTGTAGCAAATTCTTGAGCTCAATTCATAGTTTTCCTCTTAGAAAGAGAAATAGATATAAAAGGACTTAATGTCTACAACCAATACAGTATAAACATACTGTGTTTAATCACAAGAATTTGCTTAGCACATGGAAGTCTGGTCAGGGAGTCTGCACATAACGATCCAGCACCTGGATCTATAAAGTAACATAAGCAGTCTTAACACTGCAGCTCCCCCAGAATCATGACACTACTATTTCAAATACTATAGGTTACAGAGAGTTTTATTGAGCTAAGAGGTATTCATCAACACATAAAATATGAATTTCTAATTACAGCAGTTCCATTACTCACAAACAGAATACCCACCTGAGCATCAGCCTCTAATGTTGATCAAAAGAGGGCATGAGTTTAGTACTAGAAAGGTTTTGTATCATCTAGGCTGTTTTCTGTTACACAAGTGCTTTTTAGACAAAGTCTTGTAATTTGGGATGCAAAATTTTATGTCCCTAGAGACTACAGTTTGCCATTTAGAAGATCAGGTGCCTCCTAGCTTTTTCTATTTTGTACTATTACATGTTTAAATCATTATTCCCTAAAAAAACCCACAAACAACAAACAAGGAACACCACGAAAACTCCTTCTGAAAATTCTACTTTTTCAGTAAAACAGATAACTGAAGAGATATAATTTGCTGGTACAAGGAGATTTTCTTTGTTTCTGCCCTGGTTTATTTCCTTTAATATCACCTAATAGTAACTCAGAGCTTGTTTGCTGTCTGATTGTGTACAAATTGAACACTCTCACACAAACACAAGTCCACCCAGAAATCAAAGCTTACACCAGTAAGCAGGCAGGACTTTGGCCTGGTGAATTGCTGTATTTTCAAAGACAAAGGCAGAGACCTCCCCCCACAATCTGCACAGCTCCAACCCTGCCACACCTTCTCAACAGGTCGCCTTGACTTGCTTAGCTTATCAAAGTTTTCCAAAAACGTCTTTTTAGTCAAGGACCTTTTCAATCAAACTGCCAGCCTCTAGATCCAAGAATAGCTCAGTGCACAACCTGGTAAAAAAACTCAACTGCCATGGTAACCAGGGATGGTATATCTTTGAAAGTACTGTACAAAAAGATACATCAGGACAGATACAGAATGAAGCCTGCTATAAGCTAAAGAAGATATATTTACTGTTCTTATATTAAGAGCATTACAAAACATTCCAGATACTGCCCTTCATTTACATGGACTGATTTTCTGCTGCACACAATTCCCTGCTACATTCATTCTAACATTGTACCACAGTTGTCTGTTCCCTTGGTGTGACCTGCCACTTTCTTCTTTTCTTTAGGTTAACTGGGAGCACAAAGTACAGTAAATATATCCTGTACTCTGAGACCCATGCAGTCTCTAGCAAAGAAAAGGGTTGCTCATCTAAATTTTAGTGGATAAATATCACACCATTCCTCTCTTCTAAAATGGGCATAACTTTTTCCTTTTCACCATGTTTTTTTATCAGCCCACATCATCTGTGCAATGCCATGGAAGTTCACTCTTTGCCTCTTCTGGTGTTTTTTTCTGTTTCTGAGGTCTGACATTGGCTTAACTAGGAGAAAGGCTAGAGTATTTTTGTCAATACTTTGCATTCTTTCATGCACAATAATCTCATGTACACTCCATTATTGCATGGTTGAGTTTTTGGCACATAACTTCTAGGAATATTTCTCTTTGTAGATGGTTGATTCTGTTGGATTTTATACATAAAAGAAAAAAGAGATACATTAGGAGCTAGCAGTATGGATATTTTTTCATGCTGTTCTGCTGCACAACTTTCTTTCAGGGCCAAAATCTGCACCCTTACACTTACTACAGCAAGTTTCGTGTGCTTCTAGGACAATACACTATTTTCTGCATACTTTATGGTAAATTTGTCATTAGGTAAGATCTCAGTGAAGGTAAATGCCCACAAATGACTCAGATGAGACCACTAATTTTTCCTTTTTGATTGAACTCAAACAAAGTTCTTCAAAGGTGAAAACTTACTGTGCTAAACCAATGTCTCAGACATATTCCTCTGATTTGCAGCATTCCAAATATGCTGTCAATATCATATGACAGATCAGAAAGACAGTAATTGAAGAAACTGCAGTTTAAAAAAAGAAGTGGCCTCAAAATGTTCCAAAATAAAGCACTCCTAATTTTAAATGTTATTTATGTGAAGCTCTTCATATGTTTAGCAAATGTACTACATGCTGTAGGAAAATGCCAAAAGTAGTTTAAAAATAAAGTATTTTTTCCTACAATACTATACCAAAACATCATCAATCATCATAAATATGGGCCTTGTTTTCTTTAGAAAGGGTGCATCCCCATTTTACTTTGATGCCTAGTACAATCTGCTATACATTTAAACACTGTATAATACACGGAGTTAAGCAAAGTTTTGGGGGTTTTCCCCCATAAAAAGAAATGTTGGTATTTCAACATTACTTTTCAACCTGTATTGCAATAAATAAAGCAATTAAAATTTCCAAAGATGCAGCTGTTAAAAAACAGTTCTATTTTTCTAATAAAACTAAATTTTTCAGCATCCTTAAGTGGAGTGAATCTATTCTGAACCAAATCAAAGTTTATTGTAAGTTAGTTTGCTGTTAAATTGCATTTACATATGGTTCTATAGTGCAGTAATTAAAGTAGTACAGCACTAAAATACACACTGCCACAAGAAACATATACCAGTGAGGCACTATTACAAGCTCTACACAACTCCTCTTCATGTATCCATTACTAGGCACTGTTAAAGTGATAAGATGCTGGAACTGAATTTGGCTTTTGGTTAAGGTACTTCTTATATTCTTAAATGTGCATGATCTTTAGGTGCATTCGTCCTTTTATTCTTCGCCAACAGACTGAGCTGCTAGACTGCTCTACATCTTTTACAGGACATTTTAGTCACATGATGCCCTTTGCTCTTCTGTTAAAAAGAAATCAGAGTGCATCTTAAGGGGGGTGGGTTTTTAGAAAGTCAAAATTTCTACAAAAGAATGCTCACTTTGCAGGAGCTGTACTTCTGTGTTGTTTTTTTGGTTTTTGTTTTTTTTTTTTTTTTAATGTTCAGCTACTAACCAGCTCTTGCAACAAGTCATGTCTTTTTGGTGTAAATAAGTAACAGAAAGTGTTATAACAAAAGGGTGATCCAAGTATCTTCAAGTCAATGGAGAGATCTCCAAGTAGCTCAGTGTACTGTGTTCACGTGGCAAGGGTTTGGCTGTGTGGGGGCTACAGGAGGTGGTGCAGACCATGGGGAGGCAGCTGTCCCCCTGCAGCCTGTGGAGGCCCACAGGGGAGCAGAGATCCATCCTCAGCCCATGGAAGACCCCTTGCTGGAGAACACGGATGCCCAAAGAAGGCTGTGAGCCCATGAGAAGCTCATACTGGTGCATGTTTGCTGGCAGGACTTGTGACCCCACAGGAAATCCACACTGGATCATTCTGTTCCTGAAGGACTGAACCCTGCTGAAATGACCTGTGCTGGAGCAGAAGAGTGTGAGGAAGAAGGAGCAGCAGAGACAACCTGTGATGAACTGCACAGTTCCCATTCCCCATCCTCCTGTGCTGCCAGGGCCAGAGGACATAGGGAAAATTGGGAGTGAAGTTAAGTGCAGGAAAAGGGAGGGATGGGGGGGGAAACGTCGTTTATGATGTTTTTTTTTATTTCTCATTACCCTCCTCTGATTTGATTGTCAATAAATTAAAGTCATTTCCTCAAATTGAGTCTCTTTTGCTCGTGACAGTAATTGCTGAGAGATTTCTTCCTGCACTTTTCTTGACCCACAAGCCTTTTGTCATCATTTGCCCCCCTGCACAACTGAGAGGGGAGTAATACAGTGACTTTGGTGGGCACCTGGCATCCAGCCCAGGTCTATCAGCCGTATTCACAGACACATTCTCAATAAAATACACTAAAGAAAGGTCAAAGCCTTTGTTCTAGGCATTTAATTTAGGTAGGAATCACAGGAACACAAGCCTAAATATCTTACAGATTTGAAAGAAACAGAAGCTAAATTAAATGTTTATACTGCTCTAACATACCCTGAGTGAACGATACTTTCTCTACATGGTTTTCATGATAGGTTTAAATAATCTCTAATGGTTTTCATGATAGGTTTAAATAACAAGTACATTCACATGAAGACAAACCATGGCTGCTGCCTTTTGCTTAGCCTTCATGGAAGTTTTCTCTAGGGACTAGCTAGGGGATTTGTTTTAAGACTATGAACAGACCGTTTACCTGAAGATTGACACATGAAGTCACACTGGTCCAGAATAATTTTCAAGGACTATTATTAATTTTGTTGGTTTGACACAACTTCCCAGATCATGATGATGATAACCATCCTTTCACCAATCTCTTGAAAAAGGCATCACTAAGATCAATGGAAAAATTAATTACATGCCCTTGGGTGAAGGTAAGTATTAATGCTGTTATTGTAATGGAAGGTTACTAATTCAGTTGTTAATCCTAAAGTCTCAAAGTCAAGCACTGCATAGGTTTTCTGCCACATTTATGACTCCATTCTGTGACTTACATTTTTAATTACCAGCTCAGCCATAACTATAAATACACTGTCTTTCAGACAGCTTGTTAGGTAACAATGGGAAAATAAACAAACATAGCTCAAACAGTTTCTTTGCCAGAAGAGCTCTTCAGCTTGCCCTGTTCTAATCAATTCACGAGTACTGTTCATAGATCATGCATGGATCAGATATCTACAAACAGCAACATAATCAAGCCAAGATGTTGTTTACACCAACACTAGAAACAAACGACAGCAAGAGTCACGAACCAGCAGAGGAGCTGGTTTACAGTTTCCTATCCATACATTTTTCTAGTTACACAGTTCTTAAAGTGGTTTTTCTTGTGGAAAGTCTATCATCAATCAAATGAAAAACACTTCAACTTTTTCAAAAATGGAAACACAATAAATGTTATTTATGAGGACAAGAGCATATCACAAACAATAAATGCAGTGTCTAAAAGCTAAAACAGCAAACAAATATAACTAATAAAATCTTGTTTAGAATTGAAAAAAAAATCAGTGGAATGTCTGTCTGGTCAATGAAAGGATGTTCCTTCCCACTCCCACTGAATTTATCTATTTACAACATCCACATGTCCCAGTGCTTGAAACAAAAGATGGAGCCCCTTCAAAGAGCCTGGATGTGCTTCAGCCTCACAATATCTATGTATCAAAAGCAATATTGTTATATCCTACATAGTGAGGAGTTGACCAGCTGGTAGGATATTTTGAACACAGCTCATAGAAAAACTAGGAGCTTTAACAAACAAGAGCCAGAAGCAAGACATAGCAGTGAAGAATTTGGGTTTCAGTTGTTATTTTTCTGTTTTACCCATTTCTCTTCTAAAAATTCAAAAGTTAATTTTTAGTGAGTGTTCTAAGTGTAGCACTCAACAAACACCCCTGAAGAAAATTACAATGAGATAAATTTTCATGCCAAGAAAAAGAAAATGCCAAAAAAAGAGAGAAATTACATATGTCATGGACAAGAGCATCATCTTGCATATTATTTTAATGCATCATAGTGTAATGTGACACGCTGTTTGCCACTAATTATTTTAAATCTCATAATACTGAAAATATCTCTGTCCACATAAAATATTAAAGGCTATAATTAACATAGTAAGCCAAAATTACTAATGCACTGATTTTCATTTCTCCTTTCTAAATTCTCTATCAGTGAGAAAAGATAACTATTTAAAAAAATAAGACTTATCAGGCAGGCAAATGCACAGAATTCTCCAACACCAACATTGTCCTTCTTTTTAGGTCCTCTAATAATGAGAAGGGCAGATAAAACAGAATATGCCATACTGTGAATTGGAAAAAATGCAGAACACATCAGAAACAGACTGCACATCCATAAGATCAGAAAAACAGAGAGCAAACTATAACATCATCTCATTTGGCTTTCTGGTTTGAGCATTCATCTCCTGAAGAATGCCTATTCCTTCACATACTTGTCTGTTACCCTCTGTCCACAAAATGCAGCCCAGCTAACTAGATGAAGTCCCTCACATAACCTTCAGACAGGCACTGCTAAATTAGGCCATCTATCAGAGCATATGAAGACAGCTTTAGCACAATGAGCACTGGAAAACATCTCTGTTGTAACAAGAAGTAAGGAGGAAGAGCTCAAAATCTCTGTGCCCTAAAAGCGAGCCACTTGTTTCATCTGTCTCTGAATACTGAACAGGTTTTCAAGCTCAAAGACTGCAAAAATTCTGTGTGATATATTGGCAATTCTAATGGTTTTTTGTTTTGGTTTTTTGGCATTTTTTGTTTAAAATGTTTATTTTTTCTTATAGTCTAAAAATCATTTTCCTCACCAACGACTGAGCATAAGCCCTATTGTCAGTAGATGTGGAAGAATATAAATGGAAAAAGTGTATTTAGGAAAAAAGAAGCCCACAGCATTAATATTAATAAGTTAAAATTAGACACAGTCTGACCTTGTGAATTACCCAGGAGATCTGATTAAGTGCAATCAGATTCCAAGCACTATAATGCTGGGAATAGTGTCTGACCTAAGAGCTTTTCTCATCATGAAATGTCAGCAATAATGACCTCAAGCAACTTCACCCTGAATTTGGTCTGCCTTTGATAAAATACCATGATAGATCCACGAGGTAATAGTAACTTACAAGCTTATAGAGTCTTCATCATTAAGCATGACATTTTTCCTATACCAAGTGCCAAACTGGAAAGAGAGGCCAAAAGGTCACAATCCAAGGAAGAAGCCTTTCAAAAGGCTTTCTTTCAGAGGAGGGTTGCTGCAAAGCCAGTGCTGCTAATGTGATCCACAGGGGCACTTCTCTTCAACAAGCCTGATGGGACAGTTTTAAAATGACCGGTTAAATGCCTGTGGAGATCCAGCTCCCTAATTATTGACTGACCTATGTATTTTTGACATCAGTTATGCCCCTGAGAACCCAACTTGACAGGTAGTTAAAAGTCCACAGTTAAATAAATTCTGAAATAGCCAAGACAAGCAGCCTAACTTCCTAAGAAGATTAGTTTCTTCTGTTCATCAGAATGTTTTGGGAACTGTGTAAAAACAGACAGCATTTCAAAAGAACAGTACCTTGCAAGATTTTGAATGCCAAAGAGCTAATATACACACATGTATCACAGTCTAAAAAGATCTTAAAACATATAAAATAATCTGTGTCATGACCATCTGTTGATCAGGATAGATTCACATGCAAGGGCTGGACCTCAAGAAAAATGGCAATTTCAGTTTAGTCAATCACTTACTGAAAAGCACACTTACAAAGCTAAACATTGAGTCAAACAGGGAGGCAAATATGCCTTGTAAGACTGAGCAGAATGAGGACTTATCCTAGCACAGTATAGAGGAAGATTAGAACAGAAACAGAGAAGAAATGAAAGGAGGAGCATCTTGAAGGGTATTTTATTGCTCTTCAAGAATAAGCCGTAAGAATTTCAGAAATGCAGATATTTTTGTAAAAAAGTAATGTTTCATTATTTCCTACAATGATCAATAGATTTAGGGCTGAAAAGAGTGGATAAGTGGCATGCTGTTTGTCCTTCGTTGTGCTAGCATGTCCTATATTTTCCATTTTCTGCTTATTCCAGTGATTGCAAAGGTTTCATGTTAAACCTAAATTCTCCCTCTACCTCTAGAATTATTTTCCATCAGAATTAAGTTTCACCTGTGTGACATGACTCCAAATACAAAAGGCATCATCAAGGAAAATATATATCTTGTATAATTATCACCTTTCTGAATCATAGACTCATACAGTACCTGTGGATGTATCCACTGTGAAAAAAGTAGAACATTCTCCTGGGACCAGTTCGTATGTGACAATGCCAAATATTCCTGAATCTCTGTCTGTGGCAACAACATTGATGATTTCTGCTCCTGGCTGTGTGTGACTGCTGATACTTGTTACATAGATGTCTTGTTCAAAAACAGGTCGATTGTCATTAATATCTTCTATCTCAATGCGAACAAAAGCTTGGGCACTCAGACCACCCTGTTGGATAAATAAGAAAAAAAAAACCCAAAGAACAAGATCAATTTTTAAAATAGGATGGCACACAACTGGCTTCAGTCCATCATTAGGAAATGTAGCATGCTGCAACAATATTGATCAATGAAAATGTCCATTAAAAGCAAATTACAGTATCTGCAACACCCCAAAACACTGCACAGAAGCAAGCTACGTGCTCAGCACGACACCAAGGGCTGATGGAGTGCATAAAGAAATTCAGCTTCTCTACAACGGTGAGGCCTGAGCACAAAGTCAGTTTTGTTAATGCTAATGAGCAGCACATGTCAAAAACCTTGCTGGTCTAACCTCACATGCTTCTGCTGACACCTCCAACACTCCACTTATTCCTTCACAGATAAAAGTCAGGGCTTTATGCTCCAGGAAGACATGCCCCTCAGGTGACTGTGGTACTCCTGTAAAGCAGGAATAACTTCTCTCTATGGGACTTTCAGATGTAAAAGCATGACCATCATAACAGTGAATATGAGGCTTTTTCAATCAGGGACACAGACCAAAAGCAGTGCAGGACAGCCAAAAGCTGTCCTGTCAGGCTGCTATCTACGATACCTATGCTCAGTTTACTGACAGATGCCCTACAAAAGCCCACTAAAATACCACATGGGACCACATTTAGCCTTGCTCTGGAGTGAAACTGGAGAAGAAAGGAGCAACTACAAGCTGGCTTATCACACTATGCTACAGAAAAATACTGATTCGCTCTGACAAAGCACTGAATTTTGTGACAATCTGCAAAAAAGACAGTTCTCTGGGTACTGAAGTGTAGACCCCACACGCACCTGAGTGAAACTAGTGGCAATTTACTTCTCAGAGGACTCCCTCCATGAGTTTGGAGGGGTTCATGTTTCCAAGACTATTTTGTAGCCATAGGAAGTACAAGTATTTTTAAAAGAAAGCAGATCCACTGTGGCAGAAATAAGAGTGAATTCTGGGGCACTGGCATGTTCAGAGGCAAAAGGCAGCACAGGCATGTACAGTCTGCATGTGCTTTATGTGGTACATTAAAATACAGATGGAGGAAGAATCTTGAGCTCTTCAAAGTCCACTGAGCGTGCTGTCCTTGTAGCAGTCACTTCGAGGAACTGCTGACACAGATCAGATGTTCATGTATACACACAACAAACTCTGCTGAGCTAGTGCAAACTTCATTTGGCAGTCACAGTAGCAGTGATACAAGAAAACCATGCCACCCCAAAACCAACTATGTTGCATAATTCTGCAATCCAATTGTTCACATCAATTATTTTGAAACCTGACCTTCATTAAACTATCCAAGGATTCAGACTGGATATGACTCCTTTAGCTTACCCTGCCATACAACAATCTCCCACAAAACTATTTCTGAGGGTTTGTTTAGTGTGTCCACAGGTTCAGACTTATTTTTGGAAAAAAAAGATACTATCAGCATTTGCTTTCACATTTTCATAGTGATTTTTTGCTTTGTCCTCTTTTTTTTTTCTTCTGTATTGTAATGTTACCTCTGTTGGGTGCAGTGACATTCCCATAAACACTCCAGTAAATGGAAAATTAAGATGATCTTATGCATCACGTGTCTGTGTTTCACCTACAAACAAGGAGATCTATCCCACATCCTCCTGGTGTGCTTCTGAAGAAAATAAGGCATGGCATGCTTCCAGGGCTCATTTTGCTGCACAGGCAGCCAGCAGCCAGGACTCTTGCCTGGGAACCAGGACTCTAAAGGACAATCATCAGCCTAAAAATGACTGGGACTGCCATGAAACCCCAATATGCCAATATGGAGAAATGGAGATGCCAGTGAGCCCAATGCCAACATCCCCACTCCAGGGCAAGTCCCTCCTCCAGTACCTTGATTTCCATAATAAGGAAATCCCTTCACAGGAGCTAAAAAGGGAAGGCAGGGGAACAGGAGGGAATGTGCTCTGCTCACTGTCAGAATATGCTCTCTGTGTCCACGGCTTTCAGGTACTTTAGAACAGAAATCAGAAGTATTTTTAAGGGAAGAGGACCAGGGAAGAAGTGAGGTCAAGAATAAAACGTATCTTAAAAAAGATGGTTGGAACAGCATGAAACCAAACTCACAAGAGCTTGTGTTAAGCTGTTTCTTTCAAGCTTCATTATTGCTAAACAGACACGAAAAATCCCCAAACCCTATTCTTCAGCCAATTTGTATTTGTGCTACAGAGTTATGTAATGACTTAAAAGTCTTTTGAAATTGATTAAGTACATAGGAAAACCAATTCTCTAAGAAAATTGACCAAATTTTATGATGGAGACATAACCTTCTTTTCCTGAAGAAGCAGTGCATATCTTCACATGCCAAGTATGATATTTACTTAACTCAATGATTAACTCAACTGGTTGTGGCCCAATTCTTGCTCTGACAACTGAAAAAAGTATCATTCCAATTGAGAAGGAACTAAAACTATTTCTAATGATGTGGATATACTTCATCTACTCAGAAGCAAGAAAAACATTTTTCTTCCAAAACATGAAGGCTGACTCATATAAGATCTATTGCTGACAGAAAATTACATTTGTCAAACATGTTAACAAGCAACATAAAGCCACAGTTGAACATTTGAGATAAGGGATTTTAAAATGAACAAGTATTTTTCATTACTGTTGTATTCTCTGGTGCAACAAAGTCACAATTACAATGACTTCTCTGTCAGAGTCCTGACGGTTGTGTGGAAGAAAAAGAGGACATAAACTACCATCAAGTCAAAATAACAGCAATTAATGTTTTCATTACTTCAGAAGGATCAAATCTGTGTGAATAGCTAAAGCTATTAGTAGACCTCTTTATCAAATCTTAAAAAAAATGTATTATCCTGCCTTTGGCAGGGGAAACTCTTCATCTAAATAAGTAGAAATTATGATATTTTGAGCAACTGTATTTCTTTATTTCTGTGCTGTAAAATGCTTAAAACTCTATCAAGATTTTCATCACAGTCTCTAAAGTTTTTGTCAGCGAACTATCCTGTAAAATTTTTGTTCCAAACTGAACTGTAAGATACAGGATCTCTGACATAAAGGTTTTTTTTTTTTTTTGTAAACCTAAAGAATATATCACCTTTAAGTGATGCTGTCAGAGTAGAGAGATGTCTCCAATTATTTCAAAAGCCTTAAGCTCTTCAGAAGCTTTGCCTGTGAGTGGCAAGTGTTTATATCTAGGTTTCAATTGCTCCAGTGTAAAAGACAAAGAAAATTGGATAGGCAGGGTGGATTACCAAAAAGCAAGAGACAAAGTGTCTCTATGCAGAAAGGCAGTAAGAGAGTCACTAACACACCTGCTGATGGTGTACTGAACCCTTTGCAGTGATGATGAACCAACTGAAAAACTGAAGACCTACCACTTCATATAGGAGAGACAAGGATACTTCTTTTAATCTTTGCTTAATCAGTGAGAGTGCTCCCACAAGCTCTCACAGGATGTTTATTTAAAACCAGTTTAACAGAAGCTGTTTTCCACCTGACTCTCCACGGGCTCTTGTGCGCAATTTAAGTTCACTCCTTACATTTTCTACACAATGCATAAAGGACATGACTGACAAGTTCTAAAGCCGTGTAATGGAGTAGCCAGGAACAGGTGGAGGAAACTGATAGTTTTGCTGTAAGATAAACTGCACACCACCTGGAAAATACTTTTTCCTCAACATCTCTAATTAACTGTGTTATTTTCTTTCCTTTTCATCTCTTTACCCTTCTTTGTCACAAGTGACCCTTCATCCTTCCTCTCTCTTTTCTGTGCACATTTCTTCCAGGATCACAGCCTCTACTTTGAGCCCCATACCTAACATCTTTAATCCATCAACATCAGCAGCAGAATGTGAGGAAATAAATAAATATCCTACTACAATTCTGCTTTAAAGGTAGAGAGTTGGTCAACAAATTCAGGTGCACTGAAAATTTTGAAAAGCTGAATATTGAATTTAGGTGCTTTAGTATTTGGGTGTCAGACAGGCAAACTTCTACAAAGTGCTGACTTCCAGTAAAAAGATCAAGCCTTGCCTGTCACAAACAAGGCTATAAGAAACTGGACATTTCTCCCCATTATTGAACTTCTGAAAACACAAGGCCCATAATGGAGATAAATGACAGAACCATTTTAAAATTAAATACCCTATAGTTTTGATGCATTGGCTATTTTCCTTTAACTTAAAAGTAAGATTTATCAATAGAGCAGTAATTTAACTAAAAAGAAGTGGCATCAAGCAATGTTTGTTCATGCAAACATATTTTCTTTCAGATTTTCAAAATAATTTTCTGTACCAGACTGAATATTAGAAACTTTTCAGAATTTCATTGCTACTGTCCAGCTCTCACATACCCTTTATTAATGACTAATCTTGATATTCCAGACATGTGTATGTGTCCTTTGCATTTATACAGCTTCAAAACATGTGAATGAGAGGAAAAATGAAATTATGATGCATAGCAGAATGCCTAATTTTCTGCTGTTATACATTTCAATACAGACTGCTTTAGTCTTCAAAGTTGGTTTGGATATATGTACTCAAGTATAAATTTTGAAGATAGAAATCACATACAAGTGAAATTCCAAAATGGTCAGATAGTTCTATCTCTGCTATAGACATTACAGGCTCTGTCCTGGAAAAACCCACTCTTATATCCTTATATTAAAATCATAGAATGGTTTGAGTAGGAAGGGACCTTTCCAAGATTGTTCAGTCCAAACCCCCTGCAATGAGCAGGGTCAAGTTATTAGACATTCAAATCAGATGAATATGGAAACAAACATACAAATAGATTTATGTAATTTTTTCTGCTCTAAAGAAATCTATGAGGAAGAAAAAGCACACTGCTAAAGGCAATATTAATTAAAGAACATTTCTGTAGCCTCTGAAATGAACACTGAATTGGGACAGCTAAAGAAAAAACATTGTTTAACTATTACACAAATATCTGAATTCAACAAAACAGATATACTCTCAATGGCTACATTCTCAAAATGAAATAATTAATACAACCATTAACTGCAGCTATTTAAGTTAATCTACTCATGAATACAGAAATCATAGTTCACTAAGTTTCTTCAGTGTACAATAAAAAAAAAGACAGGCATTTTAATGAAAAATACGGCATTTCTAACACAACTGCATTTTTAAAAAGTTATATTAGATACACTTAGGACATTATCTTAAATGCAATTTTAATATTCAAAGTAAGAAATAAAAACTGCATAGCCTGAAATAATTTAATTTCAATGTTTTCCAGGACAAATTGTACTGTAAAATGTGACCTGAATAACATTTCAAAAAGTGTCCTTACGTTAATTTTAACATTTGAAGGCAACCAATAACCTTTTCTTCATCTTCTTCACAATTTACTATTAAGCTGAAGAAGGTAAAGACAAGTATGAACTGGGCCTTACAAAGCAAACCACCTCAGACTGCAAATCACAACATGAATATTTTGTAATGAAAATAATATAATGAATAGTTTTTTTCAATTATTTTTCTGGATCTTACTAGCAAAATTTTTTGTTACATGGCATCAGGTGGGCAAGGTGTCCATCCCCATACATCTTAATATGTTCCCACCACAGCAAATGTCTCCTCACCCTCCTTGCCAGAATCTGCAATGAACCATTTCAGGCACATACAACTACCTTGCCCTTGCTGTACCATGAATGCCCACTTCCAAGCACCAGATCTTGTAAAGTGGGAAAGCTTCCAGACATGCAGCTGCAGGGAGGCTGCACCCAGCCACAGCAGCAGCAGCATCAGCCAGCTAGAAAGGACAAGGAACTTACCCAGGAAAGTCACTGCCACCCATAGTAGCCATGCAGTTCTAGCCCATGGTACTGTCTTATTACTGCTGCAGTGATCTTGAAAGCAGAGAGCAGAGGTAACTTGGAGTCCACTGATTCCAATAGGAGGAGGAAAATTAGCAAGGACTAACACATCCTAGAAACATTTTTCCAAACCTTATTTAGAAGTCATTGGGTATTTTCCAACCAAATTTAATAATTTGAGTACAAATTCACAGTTCACTAATATAATTTTCTGTTCTCTTTAAGGACAAGACACTTTATTCAAATTCATGCAATTTTTACATAGTTGCTACATTCTCATTTAAAAGTATACCAGACATCCAAATTTACAAACGCATTCACAACTCTGGCAGCGTAGAAAGGTGAAACTTACCCCATCTGTAGCTTTTACTAAGAGATCGTAAGTGGTTGGATCTCCTTCTCTATCAATGTCTTGAGACACAAAGATCTGACCAGTGTGTGGGTCAATTTGGAAAGCTTTGGATTTTTCATAAAAATTAAATCCATCGTAAAGAGAATACTCAATTTCTCCAAACAGGTCAGCATCTGCATCTGTTGCTTTGACCTGCAGGGAGACAACAGAGATAAAAACGAAGCCAGTGAAACTATTACTCATTAAAAAAAAGTGTCTGTGATTTTTGAACCCGTTTGTGTTGTAAAAGCAAATGTGTATACACAGAATAAATACAAACATGTTCTGCTACCTAAGCTGGCTGCCAGCAGTTTGTAAAATATCTCAGCTACTGACAGCGTAAATATCAATCTTCTTCCTTTCCCATGACTGGGAAAGCCATGCTCTTAAGCCATGTCAGTAGGCCATACCTTAAAGTACTTTCCCTTATGTTATTTTTACCAGTGAAAAATCAGAAAGCTCTTACATCACATGTAGAGAATGCACAGAAAAGTACAGCAGGACATCCTTACCTAATGTATTCTATAAAAGACTCCCCAGATCTTAATTAGTGTTCACTTGAAAGAGGGTTGGTGGCACTCATGTTTTTTGACCCACAGGTGGTATTTGCTAAACACAGAAATTTTGTACGTTGCTCCTTCAATTTTATCCCCCTAAGATCTTTGATAACAAGTGTTTTGTGCCGAGTTTGGCTTTCCTCTGGCACGTTCCATTGTGATATTTTTATAAATTATTTTCTACCAAAATGTCTCTAAATTTAAGTGAAAACTATGTACGCATTAAGAAAACCAGTATTTTCAGCTCTATAATTCACCACTTTGGAGACACATACAGAATTTCTCCTTCACAACTGGATTCCTTTTCTACTTTTTCAAAGAAAATGGTAATTTCAGTGCGTTTTCCATCAGCCCATCTGTACAAGCACAATGCTGTAACAGAGGCATTAACAGAGAAGACCTTAACAGAGCTTTGGAGACTTTAGTATCACAAAGCCCAAGAGTTAGAATTGGTGGGAGCCCACAGAGAAGACCTGTGCCAGTCACTGCCTGCACCTAGGCAGATAAGGTGAGACCCACAGCCATCAACCACAGACAGGGCAGAGGTGGAGGTCTGCACCTGCCTGCCTGTACAGAAAACCATCTGGCACAGTTTTAGGTAGAGTTTCAAAAGAAACAGTCCAGGCCAGGGAGTATTCCTAGAAGTAAGTTTGGATTAGGTCATCCTGTTTGGATGATATAAATTAATTTAGTTGCATGGACACAAGCTGTGCCAGGTAATTTGGCCATGGGACCCAGAACAGCCTTTGGCTGCTGCTCCTACCAGAACAAATGTGGCCATAAAGACTAGTCGGTTCCTGCATCACAAGCTCCCTTCTTTGCCCACACAGGAATTGTTTTGGCACTAAGATACTTAGCTGGGACTGAATTAAAACCAAATGAATAAAACATGTCTTGGGAAGGCTGAAAAGCATGGAAGTGGGGAAAGGGAAACCACATAAAAAGTGCCAATTCAAATCATAAAGTTAAAACTTACTCTAGACAAGTTACATCAATCAGAATTTTAAAATGACAGCCCAAAAGATATACATGTTATTGCAATTGTTATTTTTCACTTGTGGTTTGGTTTTTGCTTGTTTTTCAGACTTTTCCATTTCTTCATGGAAACTCGAGATTTTTTGTATTTCAGAAGTGTCACTGCAACTGCATCACATACTCCATAACATTTTTCCTCCCATGATAAGGTTTTTCACGATGCCAAAGGCCATCATACCAGAGTTTCCCCCCCAAAAAAAACTCCTTTAGGGTAGCCTTGTGCTTGCAGAGCCCTTCATGCCCTTTTCACACCCTTGCAGTTTGCATCCCACAGTTGCAGCAGTGTGCAACGCGTGGCCACTCCTGACCTGGGTCCAACCACTCGTTCTAAAGGCAAAACTCACAATCATGCACAGCTCAACAAAGATCCAGCCCTAAAAATGCTTTACAGCTGTATGTAAATCAAGTCTACAA
Source organism: Ploceus nigricollis (assembly GCA_013399945.1). Classification (NCBI taxonomy): domain Eukaryota; kingdom Metazoa; phylum Chordata; class Aves; order Passeriformes; family Ploceidae; genus Ploceus; species Ploceus nigricollis. Next base: position 2,393,440 of record VXBC01008661.1, on the reverse strand, counting down.
CATGCATGTTTCTCCAGCCTCATACTTCGTTATTTCTGTCATAAAAACAAGAACAGAACATACATCTAGTGTGCTCTCAGTAATCTACCGCCCTAATGTTATGGAACAATAATTACTTGGCCCTTATGAGAGAAGTTATTTCAATTTATTTCTTTTGCCTGAAATCCAGCAGGGGTGACAGTACTGAAAGGTTCTGTCTGACTGTGCCTACATGGAGTTACATGTGTAAATGCTAACATTTTTGTCTGCAATTGAGCATGAGTGATTAATTGCAGGTGAAATCTGAGGGGATTGTTAGAAGTTTAGCTCATTACATTCAGTGACTTATTTTCTTTGTTGTAAATTATGCAGTCCTCAGACTTTGAGCAGTACATGTAAAGGCAGATGGATGAATTTAAATAAAAATGCTTCAAGTTCAAGGCTATGCAAATTTAAAGGTCTAATTGTGATCAACTTAAATTACTATAATCATCTTTCAGGCAGCAGAACTAAGTGGCATCCATTTCTGGAGAAAAATATAATCTTTCTCCCTGTTCAAGTACCTCACATCCATTCAATTTCTACCCACTTAGTAGTCCTTTTTTTAATCACTCACCATGGAAGAGGGAAGATCAGGAATTAAAGGCAAATTAAAAATTTCCAGTAGAAGACAGATCTGACATTGAACGGCCCTACACTTGAGGTCAGGGAAGCTATTAACTATGATCATAGAATCATTGAGGCTGAAAAAACACCCTTAAGATTATCAACTAAATGCAAGCTGATTTAGAAGGAGGAATTCAGTGAACACATGCTAACAAATTCAAGTTTTTTGACACAATTAAGACACCAAGTTATTGAAGATTTTGGGAATTAAAGTACACAGTAGTCACTGTCTGAAAAACATTTGGTTGTGATAGCATACTGTGAGTACCAATCCTACAGAGTATTGCAGCTGTTAACTGCCCAAGAGCTGTGAGTTACAGCAGCCCAAACAGGAGGAAATGAAGGCAGCAGCAGGAATTTTCACAGTGGACTGATCAAGAGTGTTGTATGTTAGCAATATCACAAAGGCGATGGAGTTGAATGGATTTATGTGCCTTGAAGAAGTGGGAGGCAAGAGAGTACCAAATATGTAACTCCTCTGACAAGCCTAATACAAGATTGGAATCTTAGAGAAAAAGAAAGGGGGAGAAAAGGAAGGGTTATGCCCCCAAGGTCTTTCTCTTTTCACTAAATATGTTTTCAATGCAGTAAGTTGAACATCCAAGTTTTTAAGGAGTGTAAAACTTGGGAATAAGTTCAGGACAAAGTATTTCCCCAAGAAACATTTTTTAAAGACAACAAGAGTCATTGTATGGATAGCTCAGGGCTGGACTTCTCCTATCAGTCATGTTTCCTGTAGCCTACATCCTTTGGTCAGCTTGTCCAATGCCTAGACTAAAAATCTGTCAGAGAAAAAATGTTTCTTCTGTCCAGTTGACACTACCAATAAAGGGGTCAGACTTCAGATATCCTCTCAGGAGGAGAAAACATGGGGACCTAGAGAAATGTGCAGAACAAGTAAAAAAATCTGACCCACCTCTGTGATGTTCAGACAGACTAGTGCAAGAGGATAATAAATGGTGTGAAGTGGTAGATACTAAAGGGTGTAAGAAGACAAACAAATAAAATTCAACAGTGTTGCAAGTGCAGAAATAATCTTCTATTTGCATATGGAAAGAGGGGATTATCTCAAAGAACCTGTGATTTTAGGGGTAACTACGCTAATTTCCTCATCCACATGTGCACTTCAGCCCTGTAACACATGTCCAGGTTTAAACGGAAAAAAAAAATTGCTGGCAGTACACTTAAATAAGAGAGAACAAAACCATTTTTAGCCCTATGCTGAGAAAGGAGAGACTTCAGAGCTTACAGAAAGCAAACATTTGGCAGATCTTCAGCTGCTTCCATTCACTTCAGTGGAATGATGACAACTCATAGCAATGGGCAATATGTCCCCATACTTTACAGGCATTGAATAGTGTAACCAATAAACTAATAGTAAACAAGATTATAGAGAAATAGATCTGCTACTAAATTCCACATTGCTTTAAACAAAATCATTTTAAGAGAAAAACTCTTCTGTTATTTTTTTTTTAAGATTTCCACTCCTTTTTATCCTCAACAAATTAAAATGAAGTCCCTGCGGTTATACATACCTTTCTTTATTTTGCTTCCTAGATATTATTTCCTAAAAAATAAACGTGTTTTGAAAAGCAGAGCAAATATTTTACATTATATGCAAAATGGGGGAAATGTCTTGTGCACACAAAACCACAAGAGAAAAGACAATCCTATTATTTGCAGATCAAAGATTCAGAACTTATATAAAAATAATTTTTAGGATTTAGAGTATGCAGCCTTAAAGATGACTGATTGGCAGTGCTGAATTTCACTTATAAGTGGCCAGGATTAATTTTACATCTTTCAGACAGACCAGACCACTGGAAAGACCAGGCCATTCAGTCAAGTAAGTCATCATTGTGGTCATTTGTGACAGCAATTAAATGAGACTAAGAAATATTAAATCAATTCTTCAAGCATAAGAATTTTTCCCATACCACATATTCTGTCACGTTTACTTCACTTGATTTCAGCTAACCAAGATACAGATTTCATAGCTGTTAAAATTTGTTTGGTGGACTCAATGTCAGAGCATAAGACAGATTTTGTGCATTTATTTTTTGCACAAGAAGTTTAATTTAATTGTTTTAGTTCTACTGATATAATGAAAAGCAAGTTAATTGTCAGCAGCCAATTTTAAAGAAGACCAGAATATAGGGTAAATAAAAGCATACTACACTACTGAGGACAACTAGGGAATCAGGCCCAGCCAGGATAGGTTTCGGAAAGACAGGGTTCTGCCTGACTGACCTGATCTCTTTTCATGGCAGGTGACCCACCAAGTGAAATGAGGGAAAAAGCTATGGATGTGTCTAACTCAACTTCATTAAAGCCTTTGATACTGCCTCCCACAGCATTCTCCTGGACAAGCTGGCAGCCATAACTTGGCCAGGTGCACTCTTGACTGGGTTAAAAACCTGCCAGATGGCCAGGTCCAGACAGCAGTGAGAAATGTGCTGCAACCAGTTGGGTGGGGCCACCCCTGTTCCACATCTTTATCAATAGTTTGGTCAAGGGGACTGACTGCATCCTCAGTCAGTTTGCAGACAACACCAAGTTGGGGGGGCGGGGGGCAGGGTGGAGAAATCTGATGGAGGGCTGGA
>VXBC01008661.1:2352033-2389151 GCA_013399945.1 Ploceus nigricollis | reverse complement strand
GACCTCTTCTCCCAGGTAACAAGTGACAGAACAAGAGGACATAGACTCAAACTGCACCAGGGGATGTTCAGGCTGGACATCAGGAAGAATTTCTACACTGAAGGGGTGGTTAAGGAGTGAAACAGGCTGTCCAGGGAAGTGGAGTCACCATCCCTGGAAGTGTTCGAGAAATGACTGGATGTGGAACTTGGTACTATGGTTTATTTGATATGGTAGTGTTTGGTCAAAAGCTGAACTTCGTTATTTTGGAGGCCTTTTCCACTCTTAGTGATTCTATGACTGTGTACTCCACAATATTCATCAAACTGTAAGACAAGACTAAATAGACAAAATGGTGAAAACGACTCCTACACTAAAAAAAAAAAAAAAAAAAGGAAAAGAGGAAACTACCAGGGAGTTGAAAAGGTTCAGTGATAGAGTTAGGTTGCTGATCAATGGTGTAAGCACGGTTCTGTCCTGCAGTCATCAACAGCACAAAATCCAGCATTCTTACATTTGACATATTGAAAGAGAGCAGGCCTGCTCCAGGCAGTACAGCAATACCTGACGGCAGAACCAGAGAAGTGTTTTAATTCCTCATGTAGGCAGCCCAAGCACCACTGGAATGGTTAACTACTGTGGAAGCATCTGCTCTGCCAGACCTTCATGCCAGGTCCACAACCACAGGGAAGGAGAGGAGCAGTCTGAGTTGGTGGGATGCTGTCAGCAAAATGTGACTAGAAATATTAGCAGTGAAATTACTGGTAGCAGGCATTTTTCAAGTCACTTGGTGTATCTGTATGATAGATTAGCATGCATGCTGCCACAATCACACATCAAGTGTCTTCAAGCCAGTGCTCTGACTTACAACCTTGGTTAGCGAGAAAATAGCATATCAAGCACAAACCAATGATCTCTACCTCACAGCTGCCTGAGGCAGTGCAGACAATAATGCTGACACCAAACCTAGAGAGTGCAATAAATACATTACTTTGGAATTTTATCTCTGCCTCAGCACCCACGATTAACCTGCTCTCTAGTGCAGCAGGTTTAACATATGGAAATAGGAATAAAGCTGCAGATCCACTTGAAGTCCTAAAAGCATGAGCCTTGACTTCAAGAACAGGAACTGTTTGCCTGAGGCCTTAACAGCTGGTCCTTGACAATTGCACTGACAGCAGAAAAAGCCCCATTCTTCATTCTCAAACTGGGCTGCATCTGGAAAGTCACAAATGAAAATAACTGAAATTTAAGCTGCTAATTCAGCTGGCATTGATACTTACTTTGTCAACCACCACAGGTACCAGATACTCAAAAATATCCTCAACAAATAAGAAAATCCTTAGTCTTCATCCTTGCTCTGATGCAAAAAATCTTCACTGTGCTGGTCAGGTCAATGGACTTGACTAATGCCAAGGTTTCTGCATTCTTTTGATCTGCTATAGGATGGAGATTACCACAGCTGAACAGCTCACAATAAGCACTACACTGACATGACCTTGCTATCCTGTACTGAAGCTGATGCTGATTGCCCCAGCTGATTTCCGATTCACTCCAGAAATTGCCATCAGTTTTATGAAGGTGCTAATAAGAAGCAAGTCCCATCAAAACATTCAATAATTTTCAACAGCCTTTCAAGTGAAAAGAGGAAAGCCTAAATGCAAACAGAGACAGAGGCCAGGCAGCCTCTCTGCTCAAGGACAGCAGTTGAAATGTGATACTCATTGTAACCTCAACTGAACATTACATTTCTTAATTATGATAAGGCTTTTGGCTTGGGCTTTTCAAACCTACATCTGTTTGGTTCTTTTTTTTCCCCACTTGTGCCCCCATGAGTTGTACAGAAATTCCACTTAACTACATGGTTTTAAAATAAAGTAAAACTAACCCCGCTTCACATATCAATAGCTCATAAAAGATCACACTGATTTTTACCTTCTTTATAATACACCAATTTTTACAACATTCTCTATCTTCCCCACAACAAACAAATGAAAAGAAACTTAATTTACATGATGAATGATTATGAGATCTTAGTTTTTTGCCTTCTCTGCTCTTCTGTGTATCTAACTGATGACTGTGAACAAACCCGCCAATAAAAAATATTGACAGATCTTTGATTTACTGCTTTCAGTTAGTCTACAGAAAGCAAGAAAAATTAAAATCACTGGAGGAGAAAACAGCCTAAGTACATTACAGCATCACTCTTTCATTCTGAACACCAGACACTATTGAGCAAGTGAAGTCCAGATCCAAGAAGAACTAGGCATTTCAGTCTGTATTGTAATCTGCAATTCCTGCTCTGATGCTAGCCATAGCCTGAATTCACTCCAGTTTAATGCAGCTATTCTTGACATACCTTAAGTTTTGCTACTATGCCTTCTGCAAAACAGCACAAGCAGCTACATCTCATTGGGGTGAGCCAGGATCCAGAGGTGTGGGAGGCAGGTCCAATCTGGAATGCCTGACCTTATCACTCTTATTACACTGATAGGATCTGGACCACTACAAAATACAATTGTCAGTGTCTGAATGCATAGCAAGCAGCTGTACTGCTAAATGCCTACTTACCATATGATAGAGTAGGGGTTAAAAAATGTCTTTTTGGGAGTACAAAGCCTGAGTTCCAGCACAGAAAATGTCTACTTAAAGGATCATCCACTCTGTCAGTCTGTTTGGTCTACATTCCCTTCCTCCTTATTGTACAAATATAATCAAATAGAAAATATTTAATTTTATCATCTATGTAAACTGAAAGAACAGAAATGAAAAAATGTACTTCTGAGGAAAGAAAAAGGAATTAACAGCAACTAGCAGGTATTTGCATGACTAAAGCCTTATTTAATCATCCAAAGTCTAACCCCCTACTTTTCAGTGAAAGCAGCTCCATCCATTTGTTAATGCTGTTCACGTACTCTGCTATAATTTTAGATTTTATAGCATGCTAAAACCTTACTATGAACAGTTAAGGGTTTAAGTACAAATCCATTTTTATTCATTAGTAAGCTACAGAGCCCCAAGACTGAATACCTCTGCCAAGCAACAGCAGAGCACAAAAATTTCCCTATTCTGTGTTAATTGTATAAAGCAAGGAGTGATGGGTTTAATAGTTGAGAATATCTATCTCACAAATAAATATTCGTATGGAATATGCTATTTTAATGATTGTACACTGGAGCAGGTTTTAACTTTTAGTGGCAGGATTATTTTAGAATTATATTTAGTAAGTTGTTTTAGAAAGCACAACTCAAGGTACTAGCTATCTTGTTTAGGGCAACTTAGTATGGAAAACAAATCAACAGTGTAACTTTTATTAGTAGCATGTATTATAGCATTAATAAAAAATTGTTAGAATAATTCCCTTTTTTGCTTAGATCAATTAACATCATTACTATACTTATAGTAACAAATATATACTTAAACAGCTGTAATGTGATATATTATTTAACTAAATGATTGAAGTATGTATCCTGAATTCAGAGTATTTGTGTGACCTTAGAACACTAATGACAAAAAAAAAATCTTTTGATTATACTCATATCTGTGATAAGACAAATTGCAGGAGGATGCTACAAAGGAGAGAAAGAAGAACTCCGTAAGTAGAAAAGCAACCTTGCACCCAGCTGCATTCCTTTTGGCAAATGGATTTTGAGACAGATCAAGAACAGGATCCAGTAAAAGCTTATCATAAAAACTTTGTTATTGGTGCAACATTTGATTTCAGCCAAGTCAGTTCCTGATGCAGATGACCTGAGGCAAATGGTAAGAAGGTGGCAGGAAAAGTTCAGTCCAGGTAGAGCCTAAACCCTCTTTAAGCAGTGGCATGGTCTTAAGATAGGCTAAATCTGAACACTTACACGCATTTGTGTAAACATTTCCCAAGCCCCAAAACCAGTCTGAGCTGCTAATTCCTGCCTGCAAACCACAATGCTTCAACTAATATTCCTGATTGGACTGCTATGACTATTTACAGAGCTTTGTTGAGAACAAGATCACTAAGAGATGTGATCCATTTAAAGAAAAAGAAGACAGAATGAAACCCAAGAAGCTTTTTTTGTATATAGTCAGATTATTGAAATTTTTTTTCTAGTTCTTTTCCGAGTCACATTAGCAAGTATCAGTGAGCAGCCAAGATCAAAAGCTCAAACTTACTTTGCTGTCAGCCTGAAAGGATTTGTTATTGCACCTTTACAGTAAGCAAAGACTATGTGTGGGCTACCTAAATTGCCACTTACAAATACACTTGTAAATTTCTGCACTCCTTGGGTAGATATTGTGGTTTAACACCAGGGAAAGGGTAGTAAAGGCAGGCCAGCTGAAGGCCTGCTGTAACTGGAGAAGAAACCTGTCCAAAAAGCCCTAGCAGAAGGTTAACTCAGAAAATGTACAGTTTTGCTCAAGACCAGAGAAGATGTCAGAGGAGGTCAGCCCAGAGCCCAGTCCCTCCCACATCTGTATTACAGCTGTGGGTATGCCATGCAATGTACATGGGTGTTTGCCAGAGCAGCGAGCTGACTGGTCACCACCTTTCCATAAATCAGGAGGGAGTCCTAATTTTAAAAAAAAGTCAAAAAAACCCCACAGAACAAGCAAGTTAATCAAAGTTAGATTCTTTTGCATTCCTCATGGCATCAGCTGTTTCAGCTTACTCATTTCTTCAAATAGTGGTAGGCTTCCTACTGCCCATACTCTATTTTTACAGATATTTACCTTTCAGACTGTTACCCAGGTCAATGAGTTAAATGACAATGGACTTGTTTAACTTACCTAGTCATCACACACTCTAGAAAAGCAGGTACTTCTATTTCATCCATGAAAAATCAGGTTTTTAATGACTAGAGCAAATATACTAATGTAAGTTAGATAAACAGCAATATCATCATCTGTCCCATTTTATTTCGATCACCGTGGTGAGGTTCAAGAACACCACTTCAAGACAGGCTTTGCAGAACATATAAATAAATGAAGGCAAAGACTTCTATCACTTTGCATGTCTAATGCTCAGAATCTGAATGCTCATTTAAACAGACTGCCAAATATTAACAAATATGAAATGCCTTCCAGAATCCCTTCAGAAAGCTGGCCTCTTCTGTCCTGACTCCTTCTGAATATCTGTTAACCTGCTTATGTCCAAAATCACAGTATTAATAGCATCTTCTAGCTTGGCTTTCAGAAATATGGCCTGCACTACTTTCAGTTATTGCCTGCGAAATCTTGTGTTCCTAAGTGTTAAAAGAAGAATAAACTCTCTTCTAAGGAAAGCATACATTTTGTGTAACTGGAGTCTTATAAATCATGTCAAATTTATATTTGGAAGTAAGCAGATGAGGGCTCTCTTAGTTCATTTCTGCTTTTATGGAAAATTTAAAACATGGCCAAACTCACAGCTTGAATGTTGTATTCACAGCACTTGAGAAAAAATATTTTCATATTTTGTTCATTGTAGACTAAAAATTAGCGAGGGATCTTATATATCTCCTAAAAATTGGTGCAAAAATGAAGTCTGACACAAAGTATTGAGATGCTTCCCTTCTCCTTCCTTCTAAATCAATTTTTTCATATACACACCAGTGCTGTTTTCTCTCTCTCCAACACTGCCTGTCTACATTTCTAGCTATTTTTGCTCTACACAAGCCTCACACTCACAGAATTTAGGGGCTAGCAGAGGACAATGCGCAACAATAAACAATCCTCAGAAAGAAGAAAAGTCACAGAACGTGCAAATGCTAACCTCAATTGCATGACATGAAGCAAAATCTGGGATAGTCTAATAAAAAGAAAAAATCCTTTAGTAATTTATTTGGTTTGAAATACAAAACCCACTGAGTGTACAATAAATGTAACTAAACCAGCAAGTTCTTCAATTTAAGTTAGCTGCGTATTTTACAAACATGATTCAGATGGCCCAGCTTTGAATATGTGGAGGTGGCAGAGCCACTCCCAAAGAGTTAAAGGGGATCATCTATAACCCATGATGTTTGAACAATGATATGCAGAAGCATGACAAACTCACCACCTCTCTAAGTTTAACACAAGACAGAGCTTTTAAACACTCAATACTTGAAACTGAGCTTACCATAAAATAGTTCCCAATCCCAAACTAAAAGTCCTGATTAGTATTATGAGAATTACACTTATTCATACAACAGAAATTCTGTTTGGTGAAGGGCTAGTAAAATTTACCTGGAACACATTATCATGCCAACTAAGTCAAACACATCAATAATAAAAATAATTGCATATACACTTTCTTTCACAAGCTACAGATCCTTGATTGAATGTAGTAACATCTATGTCATTCAGCATGATGGGGCCAGAAGTACTCTATGCCCTTTTCAGACCAGGCTGCATGTCTAAATGAAACCATGACGTGCACCTTTCTTCTACAATCAGTGCCTGCTCATACAGCCTCCACACACAAACCCAGCTAACTACATGGTGGCCACAAGACCAGCATGTTATAGGTTCACAAGTCAGGATACACATCCAGACTGTGCACTGAGTGACAAGTATTTCATTTGTCACTGTAAGGGATGCACCTCCATCAGATGGGAGCCCAGGAGCAGACTGTCCCACTGAGCTGCATGCACCACACAGAAATGCGAAGTTACAGAAGCTCAGGCCAGAACAGTCTTGAGCCAACTAACAGGGCCAAAGAGAAAGGGTCATGAACCCGAAGTCAAAGTGGACACCACCCTCACCACCCTCTTCCCCTGCCACTCTAACAGATGCATTCCAAACTCCAATTTCTACATTCATCCTTTGTTCATGAGTTCAGAGCACTTAAATAGCATGATCCAGTACCTGACAAACCTTAAGACCTTTACAAAATACACCCCATAACTACAGGAACATCATATGAGGGAATAGTTCAAGCAAATACACAAGCACAGAAAGTGACTAAGTTTCATAGTGTAACATTTAAGGAAAGCACACTGTGTGCTAGCAGTAATTTTTATTTCGTAAAAAGAAAACAGATGTATTAAGTTCTGGGAAGGAAATGAGAAGGGCTGATGGTATAAATTGGCCACATCAGTGATACAGACACAAGCATCCCTTTCATTTCACTAGGAATTCTCCTCCAAACAGGACACTGAAGTCCTATACTGTTCCTATACTTCTTGCACAGCAGAAGTCAGCTGTTTTGCAGTGGAAGATGATGAAAATCAGATGGTTAGGTCCATTTGCTCAGCTCCAGAATTCTCCAAAGTCTTTTGTTTTCTCTTAGGAAAAGGAAATACTCTGTTCTGGGAACTGGTTATGAACATTTTGGATTTAGCCCCTTCAGTTATTAAAAGGGTTAACCAGAATGAATTTCGACTTCAGTGATCAGAAGAATGAGATTGTGCTGGCAAGTACAGAAATTCTTCAGTATTTGCACTTCAGAAACAAAAATTAGAAACATAGCAACTCCAAAAAGAAGTGTATGTCCAACTTGGTATATGCAGAATTTATACATCCATAATTTTTGGGAGGGTTGAGGCCTCCCTGAATATTCAGACAGTATGTCTCTAATACTAAATCACTTTATCACATGTGCTGCTTTTAGACAACCCATTCCCTATTTTCTCATTACTTTTTTCTCAAACTAATGGATGAGACTATTTGAACCATGGTATTTAAACTACAAACAGACCAGATATTCTGATTAAATCAGAAGGATCCCCGCAGTTTTGTCACATCTATGTGCTAAATTTGTAGCCCTTTAATTTCCATTGCCGTGTAATGTTCCCTCATTTTCTGGAGAAGCTAAAAAGACACATTAGAATAGCAAACTGCTGAATTATGAGATTGTGCTCTCCATTGCTTCCGTCTTTCATGCGTATTATTGGTACCTGTCCATGATGTTAGTTATTCTCAGCTGCCTTTATCGGAACTTTTCACCATATGGCCAAAAAACTGGCTTGTTTTCCTGACCAATGGCATGTCATTTCATCCCTAGCCACGGTCTTGTCCTTTCCCATATCCCCTCAGAGAGTGGCAGCTCTCCCTCACCAGCAGCTATACAGCAGACACATAGCAACAGTCTTTTCATTTAACTTTTTAAACAGTTTCTTGCTGAGACCTGGCTCCTGCTAAACAACAGAAATGGGAATCACAGCAACTAAAGTTTTGCAACAGAACTATCGTATTTCATCCACAAAAGGGACCCTGGAGAGAACACAGAGAGATGGGAATATCTGGGCTCTTTCTGTGTGCTCTTTCCACTTTGCACCACTGGTTTCCACTTTGCTTGTAAATATGCCAGCATATTTTATTCTCAAGATCTCATTCCACTACACAGAATCAGAGCTTGTTTCCTAGTTCATCTCACCACATTACAATCTCATTTTCCCCCCCCTTCCTTCCCAAGTGAAGCTGTAGCTTTGAAGGAACATTATAAAGATTTAAAACTTCCAGACTGGAGCAGAGCGACTGAACATTTAGTGCAGGACCTGGTTACTGGACAATGGTCAGTGCCAGAGTCTGAAGATCTGAAGAGCAAGATGCAAGAACTAACTGCACAGTCAACTAAACTACTCTCTTCCCCTCTACCATGAAGTGCTCAATGTAAGTATAATAGTTAAACAGGCTAATAACCAAATGTCAGGTTTTATTATTTCTTTAAACTCTTCTAAATGAACTGTCTTTACTTGTGTTAAATCCATAAATATCCAACTTTGCTCAAAAAAAAAAAAAAAAAAAACCTTGCCAAGAAAAGTCATGGCTACAAATCTTCTTCCCAGGAAGAATGTCCTCATAATTTTTTAATTTATGCCTTTTCAATGTAATGAAGTATTTTCTATTGTTAGACAAGGAGTGAAAATCTCCCAATATCTACACCGAAATATTCAATTATTTCATAATTCCTTTACTTAGTGTCCCTTTACTCATTTTCTGGCCAAGATAATACCAGCCTCTCTCTTCTCTTTCCCATTTCTGAAACAGGAAACACTTGACATCAGTCACAGCCTGTATTGGGAAGCTGGGCTAATGTATCTGCAGAGTCCCATCATACCGCACTAAAAAATCCATCTCCTTAATAAGTCTGGAGCCAGCATTGTCCTAGAAAAATGATGGAGCAGTACCAGTAAAGATCCTTTTCCACAGATAATCTACTAATCCTTGATACACATCCATGCTTTTGTCCACACAGATTGCAGTAAAGTCCCTTTTGCCTGTGGGAATGTTGGTAATGACTAATAATTAATTGCTGCTAACGATCACTTAGGCATGAAAGTTAAAAAGTCACAAAGTGATCTCTTAAAGGAGTGACCTCAACCCATCACAGCATATTCTGAGTTAGGAGGAACCCACAAGAATCGAGTCCAGCTCTTAAATGAATGGGATTATACCCATGACCTTGGTGTCATCAGCACCATGCTCTGACTGACTAAGCTACTCTCAGTTGACCCTGACGAACGCACCAGAGTCCTCCATCAAGATGGAAGATGGGATTGGTTGGTCTCCCTTATTCACTGTTGGATCTGGCATCAACAGGCACCACTGTGGCATACCTCCACAACAACTTCTGACATTTAGATTCACTTCACCACAAAGTATAGAGCTTGCTTAATTGGCAGCTGTTTCAAATTTGAAAATACACCATTTACTGGAGCACTTGAAGCCTCCAGTGTGCTAAGTGAAAGGTAGGATGCAATTATGGTCCATGGAGCAGGACGGAAATCAACTCATAGAAAGGCTAAAGAATAAAACCTGACATTACGGAATTAGGGAACAACTCATGTGGTCTAAAGTGAGCACAGCACCTCTGCAGCTCAAATTAACTCCAGCAGAAAAGTGATGGCAGGGAAAGGGTCATACAGTTGGAGGACATCCACTGTCTTAAATGAAAAAATTGAAATTTTAAACTTGATATTTTGAAAAAGTTAGTTCCACAGAGGGGAAAAAATCCAATCAAAACAAATGATCATGAATATACACACATGCTACTATCAAAGAACTACTTCCCAAAGAGGTGAAACCTAAAAGTGAAAAAAAGCAGTCTTCAATGAAAAGCTAAATGCAAGAAAATAATATTTTAAAATGCGATTCTTTCTACATGATGTTACAAAATACAATTCAGAAGTTTATGAAAGAATTAATTATGATGAGAGTGATGGGACTTGGTGGTAAAGCAACTGCTCTATCACAAAGTAAGCATACTCCATCTGGCCCATCAGTTCTACACATGCACACTTGGAGAATTAAAGAAGCCTGAGCACTTTAATAGTCAGGTACTGTAAATGCAGATGCAGTTTTCTGGGACAGGAAACAGAAACATGATCTCCATATAGCCACCATGCTCTGTGCTCCTTTACAATTCACAGCTCTGTCATTTGAGCTGCTTTCACACCAGTAACCCAATGCCTCAGCCTGAACACACATCTGGTAATGTCATGCATGTTGCGTGCACTGGGAGCACAGGTGGGCTCGTATAAAATGAGTGTGTTTTGAAGCAAATGCAGAATGGATTGGAAGTACATCTAGAAATAATTGAATACAGTGACCATAACAGTAGCAAACAAAGCTCATGAACATGAGCTGTCTTAAATAATTCTTGGTAGACCTACTTCACCATTAACACACATAAATAGCCTACACTGAAGAAAGAAACTGCTTCTTGACAGCAACAGAACTAAACAGAACTACAAAGTGGGGGATTCTTGCCAACGACTTGATTATAGTAATAATCTGCTAGGCTGTGCAATATGCTCAAAAATAAGCAAGTAAAAGTAAGCAAGGGAAAGATTTACAGAAAAAATAAACAACAGAGACGATACTTTGTATTCCTATATTCCATGTATACATTATGGGGCAAAACTTTCTTTGAAGTTACAATACATTCTCCGTCTGCCAGAGAGGCAATTTCCAAAGGCACCGTAAGATGGAACAGTGAGATTTACATTTATTTTCCTCTCACTAATGGCAATTGAAAATGGCTTTTCTGTCTCTGAAGACTGCCCATAAGTAGTGTAGTATTCTTTACTCACAAAAGATTGTCATTATCAGGAGAAAATATCAGGCAAATCAAAGCACTGCTTCAGACATGCACTACTACTACTTCTCTCCTTTATTATATGAAATCCAAGCTGTTAAGGCAAGGAAGTGTCTTTTGCATGCTATTGTGCTAGGAACACACAATTACAGTGAACGGGACTTGATTATATATATCTTTCAGTGAAGTCAAAGGAGATAGATTCATGAGTTATGCATAATTTAATCCTTAAAAGACTCTTCCCATCATCCTCTGATTCTATCACCTGTCCAATGCCAACATCATGGTGTCATTTCCTACAGCCTTCTCTGCTGCAGGATTTGGTCTACTTCTGCTGTAAACTCAAAAAGCTGGAACTACAGACTCATCCTCTACTAAATCCTGTGGCCATTCACTTTTTTTTTTCCTGTTGAGAAGTATTTACTTCATTTCCACTTGGTTCTATAGGCATCTTCCATAGGCACAACTTAAAAAGCTACAGAATGCTTCAAAACCAGGAGCTGCTTAGTCATACTTTGCAGGACAGACCAAAATTTGGATTACTATGATTAGTGATAATGATACAAGCTATGGCAATTTCAACTCATGGGCTGAGTACTATGAAACAGTGCTGTGAAATTGAATTACAGAAGTAGGAAAGGAGCAGAGGGGAAACTCAGCACAAAACTCCAGGAAAATGAGATCATGACAGAAATCCAGATCTCCAGATTTAAGAGAAAGAAGTAGGTACATGTCACGAGTACCGAGTGGTACAGTCCTTTATGCTAAAGCTGCCCTCAACAATAAACCCTACTGGCTACAGCATCTGGCTTTTCACAACCCACAATGCAAAAGTCTCTTTTCTGATTCCTTGAAGATCCACTTCAAGCAAATTAGAGTAATTCGTCCATTCATAGCAAAGAACATCAATTTCCAAGATAATTTCAGAGCCAAAAGCCACTTTCTCTGAAGTCACTGTGGTTCCTCCACGCCAGCCCACCAGCAGGCAAAAAAAAAAAAAAATTCAAGAGAAAAAGGAACCTAATCTAACTACATTAGAAAGATAACTTTAAATATTAGAGTAAATTAAACAAATAAGAGGACAAATTCCATTCAAATTTTGTTGGTGTGTAAAGAAATGAAACACCTAAGAGGAGGAAGAATGAGCTTTCACGTAAAGACAGTGATACCAGCATTATGCATTGCTCTTGCTTGCCACAGCTTTTCCAGGAAGATGTGCAGCTTCACACACAGCAAACTTAAAATCCCAAGAGCAAATTTGAGTTCATATTTGTTTGGAAAACATACGGCCACAGGCCAATATCTCTTAAAGTATATGACATAAAAGAAGGTAAAGGAAGGATGAGACCAACTAAAGAACAGAAAGAGAACTGTAGAAACAATCTGAAGAAAAAAAATAAAACACTTTGTAAAACCATGAGACAGGATAGGAGAAAAATGCAGATACATTTTTACATATGTTACAGATGGGGGCTTTTTTCCCTAATTTTAAGAAAAGGCAGGAAAGTAATTCTGAAATTCCATTATGAAATTAATAGGAAGTTATACTAGACAAATAAAATTGGCAAAACAAAATTAGATTCTATAACAAAGACTTTTGAAAAATGGCAACATTGCTGTGAATTCCAACAGTTCTGCAGCACACAGAATTCAGGATTTTAATAACACTATCAAATTAGCATGCAAAGACATTTGCAAAATGTGTGTCAAAATCAATTTCCCAGCACAGGCAGTATTCTCTATTACTGCATGAAATCCTGAGGGACTGGTTTGAACTGACCATGACAGCACTCAACACATTTTGAAACCAACCCCACTGTCAACACCTGTGGGTTCCAGACAAAAGAAAAGCCCTTTTTGCAAGCCAGCACACAGAAAAAGATCTTTCTCAGCATTATTTTCTATCCTGCAAGTATCTCCTTTCTGTATTGCCATCTAATCTACAATCTGATGAAAAATGACTATTTGCTCTAGCTTCCCTCCAGTCTAAATGACTCCTTTAGTTACAAAAATACATCTTGAGCGTTTGATTTAAAATTCTTAAACTAAGAATTTCCACAAATAAAAAAATCTTACGCAATTTCTTCTTCATTATGAAATTAATAAAAATAGATTCAATACAGAAGTCAAAGCAAATTGTGTCATCACATATTTGCCCTCCTTTAATAATCTTTCCCCTTGCAAAGAATTCCACTATTTTTTAACATGGTAGTCATGGACTGGGAAATTTTCAAAAAATTAGCTTTATAATATCATCACCTTGGCATTCAAAGGCAAACAAATGCAGACTTTGTGCCTTTATCAAGGCTCGTTTTACACCTAACATAGAAAATAACATCACTCTGTGGCAAGTACTGTCAGTGATAAAACGTGAGCAAAATCATGCTGGCATGTATTTATCTGCCACTTGCACATTGAGATAATGTACCCAAAGACAATAAAAATAAATTACTAATAAATATTGGCAATGTTTTGCAAAACAAATAAAGGGATAAAGACAAATTATAGGAAGCCTTGAATAACTGAATAACAGGTTTTTTGGACTGCAGCTTCATGACAGCCCAGTGCTTCCAGCAGAACTGCTCCTATTGATGATAACACTACAAAGAGCCCTGCCCACAGCTCAGGCTGCCAATGCCAAAATATTGAATGCCACAAGGAAAAAAAGATATATTTCTGGAATTAAACAGACTGTACAGTTCATGCATTAAGTATAAAAACTCCCACTGTAAAACTGAAATCAAAAGCAAAGACAGTATGTCAATAGAGAATGGGATAATTCCATGACAGAAGCAAGAAATGTCTCTTGCTGCAAAATACAGTGAAACAAAGTCTCTTCAAGCAAATAATATTACAGCAGACCTTAACAAAATATTTAAATCCTTAATGAATATCTGCTTATCATATAAGCAGGTCTGTCAGAGAGATCTCACCTTGAAATCAAACTCATTAATGCAAAAATCAATAACTACATGACAGAAAATTACATAACTCAAAAGATAAATGTAGAAAGTCACAGCCTTTAGTTAACAAATACTGTGCTGAGCATGTATGTACTATGTCTGTCTGTTTTACTTTATATGCAGGTCCTCTGCATTCTTTGAGGAATTACGCTAACTCCAAAGATCATCTGGTTTCATCCGTGGGTCTACTTATCATGTAGATAGTAAATTGATAGACACACTGACAATTTTTTAAAGGTTCTCGTCTTCACATCTGTTACCAACAGCAGTTGGGAAAGTAAACTGTTTCTGCTTCTTTGCAGATAACAAGGATTTACAGTTTTGAACTTTGAATCAGTGGAAATCAGAAAAATCTGTTTGTTTAGTGCCAAGGCAAAGTTCTGAGGTGAAACATGATTTTTCTACACCACTTTAAAGTATGAATAGTACTGGATCCTCCCTGGTGCATGCAAAAGCAGGTCTCTATGTGGACATAGTCTCTGTATGAAGCTGTAGCAGCTGTCTCACATTAACATGCTTAACAACACAAATACAGTTACAGTATAGATGCAAAATCACCAGTGTTGCATTAATTTTAAGCTAGTATATAGTTGATACTAACCCCTTTTTTCAGTGAGTGTCAGAATCCCATAAATCTGAGCTACTGTTGAGGTCTTGGTCCTTATTTTCTTTGGCTGGGTTATAGCTAAACTTATCTACTCTCCCTCTTTTTTGAGCTTTAATCACTCAGTAAAGTAACTCTTATTATTTTGTCTATTGGGTTAACCTGTCTGCAATCACATACTACTTCTATCAAATTTGAAAGGTCACATAGCAGTCATTTTGTGTGCAACCAGATAATGTCATGTGAACAACTGCATTTGGACATGTTAATGTCAAAAAGTCTAATGAAACTTTATTAATTTTGTGGGAAACTCTCACATATTTCTTTAACATACATTTGGTTCCCATAAAAGCTCTAAGCAGACAGCTCTGGCAAAATGAAACCCCTTCTCTACTGGGACAGGACAAGTTCCTGTTGGAGTGTATCAGCACCAACAACAAAGGAACCCACTTTTAGTACAGAGGTTTCACTATCTGTACAGTTTTGGGCTGTTTTGTTTTTCACTTGGCTACCAAAAGGACTAGTTTCTTTCACAGTGTGTTCTGTGACAAATGAAGCAGCAGTAACAAGTTCAAGATACCCAGTCCCATTCATAAAGAATAAGAAGGTATAAAAGTAAGACTGTTCATTAGTAATATGCTACAAAGCTCTTCCTAAGAATCTGGGTTTGTAAGACCAGGGTAAATTCAACTTTTCCTCTTGTTTTTCAGTTATGTCATATTCCCTTTTAAAAATCTTTTGAGAAGGATCTCCTTTGAAGCACACCATATTTGGCTATCCATTTATTCAACTCCCTTATTTACTTACTGTCTGTAAACTACCAGTTCCCGAGGAAGCCAAATGAGACACTTGACAAGAATTGCCTCCAAGTCTATTCAGGAGCTGCCAAGAAGTGTGATTCCTCCCAGCTGAGGATGTTACTGCCATAAACACCTCACAGGGGTCACTGGGCTTGTGGTGAGCTGGTTAGAGCTCTTTTCAGAAAATCAAAGTGCTCCTGCTCTTCCTCTCCCCAGAGCCACTGGGGAAAAATTAAATATAATGGCTTATGTACTGCAAACATCCCTCTCTGCTATGATATACAAGAGCATGATTTCACAGTTATCCAAGATGTAGGGTATGTAGTGGACAGCTGATTGAACCCTAGCAATCCTAAGGTTATCCTAGTGGAAAAGAAGAGTTGCTCTAAAACCCTAACACCTTGCAAGTGTCATTCATATCAAATGTAATCTCCCTACAGAACATTAGGCTACCTGCTTTGGTATTCATCTGAATTTAACATCCTTCCCAAACTCTCAGACAGCCAGAACAGCTGTGGGGGCAGGAGATGGGGGGATTTGGGGAGTGGGTGGTGGCCATTCCTGCCACAGCTGGACTTCATCAGTGATCACAAGTTCTTCCACCTTGAGGCCTCACAAGTTTGACTGCAACAGAGCAGACAACTGAACACACCACAGCCTCAAATCCTGGAAGGGCTCCTACCAGACTGAAAGGCAGCACAGCAGTTGCTCAGCAGTTACAATCACTCAGCACATCTCCTCCCAGTTTATTGTCCTTTGACCAACCCCCCCATTAAATAGCAGCTCAAATACTAGGCTTACAAGAACCATGGCTAAAAGCACCACTGGATTCTGAATGAGTAAGATGTGTCCTTTAACAAAATCCTTCCCTTGAACGAAATGAAATTTTCCCAGATGATTACAGAACTTCCCGTCTCAACAAGGCAATGAACACTGAAGCAGCTGTTCAGTGGGGAGAATGTTCAGCTGTGATTCAGTTAGGTCTCACAGTGCAAGAGTGAAGGCTTTCAGAAGCACTGGCAGATTCTGGAGAGTCAGAGGACCACTTGGTGATAACACACTTAGATAAAAAATGAGAGGAAAAGGAAAGAACAGAATCACTGGAGGGAAACTACAGCAAAAGAGTTACTATCATTCAGGGCTGAAAGAAAGTACGTCATCAGCATCCATTACAGGAAGAAGATCTGACAAAATGTTGAAGAGGTGGAGGAGTATTCTCGCATTTTCAACCCTATTTATACAATTCTATTTGTTAAGTTCAAGTATTCTTGTTGACAAACATAAAAACCCCTTCACTTTCAAAACCATATGAACATAGTTGAAGAGGAGACCTTAAACCTTATTAAGGTAATACTTCACCACACCCTTTCAATATGGCCATTTCAACAGGCTAAGAAGTTATGTAACTACTAAACAAAAATCACCCAAGGAGGGTTTATGAAAAGAGTATTTATATAGTATCATTCAATGTGCTTAAGAAAAATAGAAATTTTTTTCTCACACTAACAAACCCCAGTACATTAACGAGTTTTGTGAATTAATGTGCTCATTTTCCAGTCATTAATGTCACACAGCAGTGCCTCATTTTGCACTTTAATGACTTCTTTGCATATATCATCTGGCAGTGTCAAGCTTCCCATCCAAGAGTCTGAATAAGGAGGTAACACCAGAGCTCTGTTCCATAAACTCTCAACTCCCAAGAAAAGGCAGCTACACTCCCTGCTTTGTCCCAGAACATAACACATACAACTCCTTTACTGTAACTGCATCTGCCATGCATATAGTGCCAGCATGAACAAAAAAGTACTTTTTACTGTTTATTTCAAGTTCTGCCCAGTGGACTTTCCTTCATGTGTTTGTTATGCAGCCATCAGAACAGTTACTTGTGAGAACAAGTACTCCTCCACAGTCAAAGCTGAGGACAAACAGCCAGGGAAAGAGTTATCACCCCAGTGCAGAGAATAATATCCAGGCAAGTGGAAGGAATGAGAGTATTTTCAAGCAGTTGGGATTCTTGCTGCCTAAAGACAATGACCACACGTCTCATGGAGGCATGTGAGCCTTCTCAAGAGAAATTAAAAGCAGCTGTTAAATTTCTCACTCTCCTTTGAGCCCTGATTTCAGTGTGAGGAGTCAGTATCCTGTTTTACAAAGGAAAGTGGGCAGCTGGTTTCTTTTTCACAATAGGAGCTGACCTGTTGGTTCTGGAGCTCCTCAGATGAAGGCACCTGGACACACTACAGCTGCTCAGCTCCGGAAGAAAGCAAATTTCATTCTGTAATAAAATACTGCCTACAGTCACCCTGAAGGTATAAAATGTATGGCTTTAAATTTGTTTTAGGACTGTTGTTGATGAACTGTATCTGAAAGATACATAGGCTATCTACACAGCTGGAGTGGAATATTTCTGCACTAAAGACACTTGGAAATTTGACAACTACTGTCAACTAAATAATCTCAAAGTTTTTAATTCCTGCTGATACACTGCTATCAAAGAATTCAAGCCTCGATTCTTATCTTAAGCATCTCTGGACTCAGACAATTAAATCAAGCAGCTCTTCATTTATAGATGCATCTAAAGACAAACTACAGAGAATCAGAAAATTTGTTCCAAATTGTGATAATCTTCACAGTATCAGAGACACAGAGAAAAAACTCACAATACAAAATACAACTCGTAGAAAACCTCAGACAAAACCTCAGAGATAAAGTTAAATCTTGTCTTCCTCTTTATATTTATAAGCCAGGTGACCACATAATCACAGGTACTTAAATGTCTCAGTAAAGTCCTAGCTACTGGACATGTTCAAGGGCTTAAGACAGGAATAGGCCTGAAGATAGATTTTTTTTTTCATCATGTCCAGAAACACAGGAGAAAAATTTACCTTTTGATAGAAAAAATACTAACATTGACAGAACCAGAGAAGATTGGCGGTTAATAATCTAATCTTTGAAGCTTGGAAAAGTTTGCTAATGTGTGTCAGCAATTCTCTACAGGAATGAAACAGACTGACCACTATCTTGGGTAGGACTGTTTGAGATTTATAAACCACAACATAGAAAGACAAGAAAGAAATCAAAACTGCATCTTTTGTTGGCTTAATTAGAAAAAGAGAAACCCTGCCAAACACAAAAAAAGCATGGCAGGACTAAGTGTTCTGCATTTGTCACATTGATGTTACTAAAGTGTTCCTGACTGCTAAAACATAGAAATGCAAATACTGCTGACAAACATAAAAGCCAGCTGTACTATTAAAAGCATGTTTTTTATAGGAGCAATTTTTTTAGCACACAGAACCAGTCGCCATCCTGGTTCATGCTATGAAAGTTTCTAATGCTCTATTGCACTGATGAATATTACAACACAAAACTTTAACATGAGCAACTGAAAACCCCCTGTAATAAATAAAGTCTCCTTGTATACTTGGGAAAATTTTTCTATCGTATTCAGTTTTCACGATCTGCTATGTCTCAGTTTACTACGCTACAGCTCACAACATGAAGAATTTCACTAGATAAAGCACAGTGTAGCAAACTCATGTGTTTTATACAAGTGAATTTGGGAGGAAAGTACCTGTCCAGACAGACCATATAAGACACATGTAAGAAGTTGAAACAGCTTCAGTTATAAATCAAATAAGAAAAACAAACTAGTCACGTGGTCTAGGCTAGAAATACTAGACCCCTTGATTAAAAAAACCTAAAAATACACAAGAAACAAGACTAAGTTCTGTAGTTAAAGCAGAGGACTGGCAGAAAATTACCCTCCCTCCCATTCTGATTTAAACCACTATCATTCAAGCTACTCATTAATATGGCCTTACCTGAAAGCACAGCTGCAGAAGAGCCTCAGTAACCTGAGGCTTTAGAGGACAAAAGCTTTACACAAGGCTAAACGTGGTTTAGAGCTGGACCAGAGAGAGAAAAATAGCTAATTACTTTTAATTCCCCTTATTACAAACATCAGTGTCACCAAGAAAATTCAGTACACTGTTTTGCACAATTCCTATGGAAAATTCTGATACCTAAAATTCATTGAAGATCTTTTTTTAAGTACCTGCTGGACTTTTAAAAGGCAATATAGGTACTACCTCTACTAAGATGTTAAAAAAACCCCTAACTTTTGCTGTGGAGGCTCACCACAATCTGGTATATATATGTAAAGGGACCTTTTCAATCAAATAATAAAGCTTACTGGTGGCAGAATAGTTGATTACTTTCATCTGGTAGCAGGATAACTGTAACACATTGTCCTAATGATCTTCACCCAGGGAATTTTAAATTGGGCATGCCCTTACCACATCTTAGTATCTTAAAAATATCTTTCAGATACAAGCAAAATGAAGAAAGACAACAAGATGATAAAAACATCTACTGTTAACTTCTTATACCCATCCATTTCTAACTGCAGAGAACAACAGCATAATCTCCAGTTAAGCAGAGTTCACAAAAAAGCTGTATTTGTCAAAGGAAAACACAGTCTGTGAGACTTTCAAACACCTAACATTAATAAAGATTTTTCCCAACATACAACTACCAAAATGGAAAACTTTGTGATCAGTGGACATTCAGGACACTATCTACATTTACAGAGGTTTTAATTGCAACACACTGGTTTAGTGTGTTGCAATTACTGTGTCCAGTAATCCATTTTTCCTGCTCACAGTACATAACCAGGGACAGACTAACACATAGTAAACAGGTCAGTGATAGAATAGTCTGCTAAGTGGCAAGTGAAGGCAAGGGGCACATTAAATGCTGAACAGGTGAAATTTCTAGGGAATGGGAATGACTACATGAGTAATCTCTCCTGCAGAAATTAAATCTATTAGGCAATTAACTGCCTGAAGTGTTATATCCCACTACAGGGATCACAGCTGAAACTGTCCCCCTTCAGATTGTTAACACCTGGACAAAGCCATTAGGCTTGGAAGTAAATCATTGCCTTTCCCTGCAGCTAATCCTGCAGAAGCGTTCCTGAAGACTTTCACATTTTTATACCCATTTCTACAACTTCCCTGCAGGTCCCTTAGAAGTCAGTCACTGATATTCAGTGTTTTCCACTTTACATTGAACTAATTAATTCAAGATAATGAAGTCAGGCTTTCAGTATTAAAGAGGCCTCTGGGGGAAATAAACCAACAGCAATGGTAGGGCGGGAGTGCAGAGAACTGGAATTTCACAGTAAGTTCTCCTTTACGAGAGAGGACCTTGCTTTACTGTCCAGGACTTTTCTTTCTCTTTCAGTTTTCCTCTCTTAAGTCTTATTTCCACAAGATGAATTTCATATCCTGGATTTATTATAATCAGTTTCCTGGGAAATATCCTGGCATGCTACAGCATCTCACCAGATTAATATCACAATGATTAAAAACACCTTCAAGACTAGAAGTGCTTTCCAAGCACAGGTCTACAGCTGTAATTGTGGAAAACATATATGGAATTTTGTCTGGTTTTAATGTACAAGAAAAGCCTTCACCTACACATATCACACACCCCTTTTCAGAAAAAGGAAAATGTGAGCTTGATTTCTGCCTCTGTCCCTTTATGAGTGAATTAGCAACTGAGCTATCAGGGGAGAAAAAAGAAAAAAAAAAAGAGATAGAATATTTACTTTATTAACTTCTTTGCTTCCTTAAGGATCAAAAATATGCTTTATTTCCAAAGGATGTCAATGTTTTGTTCAGCCTGCAGCACCTTGTTAACTTCATATTTTCATATTTAATAGGAAATAGAAAAAAAATCAGTGAAACAAGTTTCAGGATCATTCTAAGTGAAAGCCTGTATTTATTTTTCAACTCAGAAAAGGCAGGATAAGATCTAAAGCATTGAACCAGAAAAAGTGTGATAAAAGAGCCAATAGAAGTCATATCTCTGGGGATTTGAACCAGAGAGCATAACAAGAGCCAAATCCTGCTACTACTTATTTTGTGCTGCTGGTCTAAATGTCAAAACCATATTGACAATCAAAAAAATCCACCTAAAAGAACTGGGTAATGGTACCAGAGTTACTGGAAATAGATAAATTACTCCAAAACACACAGATTGAAAGAACAAATTAAAGATAGCTCAACCAAATCAATGTTAGTATTTTAAGGTTTTGAATAATATATCACATAAAGATCATCCATATCATTGATGCTGCAGCCAGATGTGATCAATACACTTACAGCTTAGTAACTCTCTGAAGATATAAAATTCCCCTGCAATTGTCACAAATACACACAATGTTCCCAGAATCTAAATCTGTGTACTACATTATGGTTTCCAAGGCCTGCAATGACTGTATATATGAAGAGAATGTGAATTAATCCAGTGAGATTAATGATTCTAGAGGAGTTCTATGCAAAAAAAAGTGTTCTCAAACTTCACATTTTAAATGAGAGTAGCCAAATAACTAGAACTCAACTTACGGGTCTGTATTATATTGAATTCCATTTTTATTCTATTTTAAAGGATAAGAATTAACACTACCACTTTATTGCTGCAAAAGAATATGGCAAGAATATTGAATGGCCTTAGTACTGTATACTTGGAAAAAAACATTCAGATACCTAAAGAGAAAAAATTATTCTAGATTTATATGGTATTAAAGGGTGCTATCCAACATGATAATGACACAATGCCTCTTTTTTTCCCAGCTACTATGGATGGCAGCTTAATATTCCAGTCTCATCTCTGTATTTGTTAGTCTGCCTCTTTCCTATTATCTTAAAACTGTTTTTAAAACCTTCCATCAGGACTTTAATTACCTGTGTAATCTTTTCTCCCATTTCATACATGCAACAGCAAAGCTATAAACAGAAGTAGGCTCAATTATAACCACAATTACAGTCACGCTTAAGAACTTCACAGATTCAAGACGAATACAACTGAGATTTTTATTCTTCCAAGTCAGAGATCCTATCTCTTGCTTATAGTGATGTATCTTATTTAATTCAATGACTATTAATTCTAAGAGGGATTATAGATATTCTAAATATTCAGAGGTCCTGAATTTTCTAGAGGTTTTCTAAAAGCAGAGTGACGAATATGACAGATGACTGTCTGCCTCTTGAGGCTCTGTGAAGGCTTCATTAACAATTCCACTCAAGAAAAGCAGTTTTAGTACTGCATGATAAGAATATCCACACTCACTGTGACAGTCCAGGAATCCTCCTTGTAAACAACTCATGAAGTTTGTCTGACATTTGCAGATTGTTTTATAAATACTGGGTTTTTTAAATTGACCAACTTTCATACACACTATTTCCAACCATACCACTCCAACCAGGCAGAACAACTGGCCATTAAGAATAACAATTGCTTCATTGAGAGAGATTGATTAAAGTCAGTAAAGAGTTTTTTCCTGCTTGTCCACAAGGAGGAAGTGGAGAGAGCAAAGAACACCCAAGCAAGAAAAATTCACTGAGCAGATAAAACATAAGCTGAAAAAGCTTTGAAAGAAAAGCTTACATAGGGGGCAATCTCAGACATTTTCAGAGAGCAGAAAGAAGGTGGTCTTATTTAGTTGGAGACACATAAGTTCACGTGAGAACAAAATGTCAGAAAAGCTTTGTTATGAAGAAAAGCTGGAAAGTGCAGAAGCCAAGAGGAGCTGGGCTGAGTCCCAACAGTCACTTGAAAGATTTATGGTATCTCCAGAAGGTGCTTAGAGACCCCACAGAGGTTCAGATTCCAGGGGCTTAAAGAATGAATGGCCTAATGAAATAAATCCCTAACACATAAGCCAGTGAAATGTCCCACCAGAGGAGGAACTCTACCGGCAACCCCAGTTAACCTGTATGTTATTAAAAAAAAAAAACCAGAATGAATTCATGTGTAAGTCCATGAGCCAAGAGAAACATAGATGGTTAGTCCTCAGAGCAAGAAGATGAGATTTTAACAGCTGCAAAGTGTTGAGCTAATGCTTCAGAGGATATTCTGCTGTTTGGTGGATTCTCCCCCTCAGCATCACATGGAATAAAGCTGAGTATCTGCTCTAGGTTTCCTTGGCCCCAGGGCCAGACTTGAAGATATACAGAGAGAATTACCATGCTCTTGGAGAAAGAATATCACCAGGAATCATTTCTTTATAAGAAGCTTTGGCTTCTCTGAGACTCATAAACCAATGAAAATAGCAAAGTCATTGGACTTTAATGTTTCAGACCATGTAATTATCACTTAAGTTTAAATTAAATAGAGGAATGAACAACAGTTAGCCTGTATCTCAAAGTTTATGTGATAAATACATAATACTCAAATGAGCAGTTAACCAAGACCAAAAAAAAACCAGAGGGCTGGATATGAGAAAAGCCTAGGACCTCAGTTAATCACCGAAGTGATATTTTTTTATATTAAAAATATTCCTGGACAGAAAAATAAAGAGAAATGTGTGTACTAAGATGAAATGAGAGCATGCTGTTAAAATTGGCCATTTTAATTGGCCATTGGGGAAGGAGTACCTTCCCCACATCTGCTATCAGCAGTAGTTGTGGCCAGCATAACTGCAGTGAGGACACAACAGGTCCTCACAAATAAAATTCAAACAGCATTCCAAGTGGGAGGACCCAACATAGAATTAATATAAAACAGACAAATCAAACTGCAAGTTTGCAGCCGTAACCATGCTAGATCTTAACAAAATAATCTCTCTTAAAAATATCAAATGGAGGGACTACAGAAAAGGAGAAAAACTGAATGGGGCAACTAGAGTCCTATCAGCCTGACTTAAACAGACTATTAGAGCAACTTTCAAAGAATAAAGACAGAAAGGAAGACAAAACATTTGCCAAGTACCACAGTATCTTTCCAATAACAGATTTTTTCTAGGCACAGAAGAAACCTGATCTGTATTTAATAAAGCAACCAATAGAAATTACATTTCTTTACATACTACTTAGTACAGACAACAGAGCTTTCAGTCAAAGAATTATATTTTATAAAACTAGGTAAAGAAGGAGTCAAAACAAGATGTCTTGAAAAAGGGAATTAACAAATATATTGGTTGTATTGATAACCAGCTTGTTAAATCTATTAATTAACCAGAAAAAAAACAGAACATAAGCAACTCAATAACATTCACTAATTCCTGAAACTAGAAAGCTCTATCAGTGTAGGAGATCAAGAGGATCTTTATACAGAAGAACAAGACTGAAGTAATAAATATAGAATGACAAAATATGAAATTATATACCAACAAACTAATATCTCTTCCTGTGACCTGGGAATTTATTCATTGGAAACTGAAGAAAATAACCACAAACATGGATGACTATAAGTTAAAGTGATCCAGCCTAAAAAATTGATAAATGCAAACTGATTTAGCTGATTTACCACTTAAGTACTAATATTCCTCTGCAAATAACTTGTCCACTTGGAAAACACTGAATATATATGATGGAGCAGAGAGGTCCCATGGTCCAGCTAGAGCCAGAAACTTTATGAAAACACCTGCCTGACCATGCATTTCAGAAGGCAGAGGAGTTCTGATATGTTTCCCAGAGACTTGGGGTAGGCAAGGGGAGGTTTAGTCACTGGGAGCCTCTGGGGATGGTAGGTACTGAGATTTGCACCCAATAATCCCTACCAATGTTTCTAATTTTCATCTACACTTTCTAGGAAAAATCACCATGATTAGTGCATGCTCGTAGGCCTAAAACGTGGTTCCATTAGAAGCAATTAGCAAGAATGATGGCATAGCATAAAATCAAAGTCTCAAAAAGTGCACTAGAAATAACGTCCAATAAGATGTAATTGACATGGAAAACATTTGTGTTTCCTGGTGATTTCTGAACAGGGCATTTCAACAACTAAGTTTTAGAAACCGAGGGATAACTTGTGTCACACAGCCACAGGGTTCTGGAAATGTAGCTCATGGTCTAGTCTAAATCCCAAATATTGGCTAGGGTCCTCTCTTCAGACAAATTTCTGAAAATTAAAAGCAGTTAGCCTTTCAAAAAGGCTGTTTCAGCTGTCAGGTCTTTTCCCCATCCTCAGACACAGGCATAAGTGGATATTAAAATAAAATTTAAAAAACCAACCAAAATTTTGATTAGTTTTGAGAAAATGTAAACATTACTTCTTTAATCGAATATTACAAACCTAAGAGACTTGGGATTTTTCTATCAATGGAAAGAGAACACAAAAGCGGTCTGGTATCATAGCAAAATCATTACAAAACTGTAACCCTGCCAAAATTATTGCTAAAGACACCAACTTCAAAGACAGCTAAAAAAAGAAAAGAAACAAATTCCAGGATATGGAATTTTACTTTCATAGTAACAAAAGGGAGCAAGCAAACAAACAAGGGCCAAATACATGGAGGTTGCCATTCTTCTTTCTTTTGAAAACCAGAATTAAATGCTCTCTCTTAGATCCTTTAAAAGTTATACAAATCTAAAACTAAAGGAAAAAGCATTTTCCAACTTGTGACTTCTTTTTCAAATTAAACTTCTGGGGAAACTAATTATTCTACTATCACTAGTGACAGCAACACATTGTTTTAAAATGTGTTACATTAAGAAGGAGTTCTGGGCTTTGGGAAAGCAGGTCACATTTAGTTTGTTTAGTATTAGTTTGTTTCATCCCCTTGCTCCTACAGGGCAGGCACACAGCACTTTCTTCCCCTCAGAAACCCACAGAGACACATTAAATTAGCTGGGATTTTCAAAATGCAGAAAAAAAATGCTGAAAATCCCCCCAAAGAAAATTCCCCCAAAGAACAAGCTGTGGCTGATTTCATTGCATGTGTTCCTGAGCTCTCTGTATGTTTGAACAACAAAAGCTTTTTGAAAAGATGCTCCCAGTTCTCCCCACTGTCTCTCAACTTGTTCAGCCACCAACTGGAGTGACATTGTAGTATAGTATTACTATACAACTACACAAGCACAAGGCAGAGGCAGGAAACACCAGGTTTTGTCTATTTTAAAACCCATCATTACCAAATCTTTTGGTCCATTTCAATAGACAATGTTCAATTTGAGCAATTTTTGCCCTGTCTTACTTTTGCACCATGAGCTGGAGACTAGATCCTGATGGGGCTCCAAACACCAAGTGAGTCTTGGTACTATTAGTGCTGAACAGCTACCCCAGAGCCTCACTAGAATAAATACAAGGACAGCATGCTCCAAAACATCCAAAGGGCTTTCAGTGATTTCATTTCTCAAAATGCTGTAAATCAGGTTCTGTTGGATGTCTTCATGAGCAGCAGTAGCAGTACAGTACACAAAACATGTTTTGAGTGTTTTGTGTACTGTACTGAGCAAGTGCTGAGTTGGTATTTTAAGGTTACTACTGCTTCCCTTCCCCTGAATGTAACTACAAATGCTAAAGTTTAAACTCTGAGTTGATACCTGTATGTAGATGAATGTATTTTTTAGTAGTACAGCAAAAACCCTATCTATACCACATGCACTTATGGTCCCATGGATGGCTTAAGCATTAACAGAGGGATAATCCCTCTCTCCAAGAGATTATTCTCCTCCATTTGGGAGCATCTTAAGACAATCTTTTCAGAAGAGAGTAACAGACATGCTTTATTGAATCCATGTCCATGTAAACACACATTGATCCTACAGAAATGTCAATTAAGCATCATAGTGATCAAAGTACCAAACTGAAATGTATCTATAAAATTACCTAATTAATAAAAATGCAATAGCCTATCCAATGATTAATGAAATAACCTTAAGTAAAAATAATTAGGTGTCTATGTATCTATGCAGAATGTTTAATATATGACCTTACTGGTGTAAAGAAGCAGAGATAAAGATATCAATAAATCTGTGACTGATAACAGCCTACGAGAAAACAGTTTCATGCAAATGATAGGTTTAATATTAATGCCTCAATACAGAAGGACACATGGAAGAAAAGGCTTTGGTAAATCATTACTCTGGTATGTCTGGACATGAGCTCAAAATTCAAAGCAGGAAAAACTCAATGTGTAGAATAAAATTCTATTCATTGGGGGTTTATGCAACTGAAAACAAAAGGTCATGTAGAAGGTAATGCACCAGAAGCAGAGTGCATGTCCAGCAGTTTCTTTGATTGGTAAGATACATCCAGTTCCTTGGACACTGCATTAAACCATATGTGTTTGTTTATAACTGTTAAAAAAAGAGCATACACAAGTTGTTTGTCTTGCATATGTTTAGCCAGACATTAGCTAAAAACTGCCCTTCCTGTTGCCCCTTTCCCAGTACCAGATGTAGGCACAAGTCAGTGGAAGTGGAGCAGACATAGGCATGACAACCTAATTCCCTGCATGAAGGAAGTAGCTGGGGACAAGGAGGGGGAAGGAGAGACATAAACACTTAACACAAGGTCAGTGCAGGAGACTGAGACATCTGTCAGGGCTGGAAGTTAGTACATCTGCTTTTATGACAGCAAATAATGTTAGTACTGCAACAGTTTATGCTGAAAGCAGTGCAGCCTGTGAGCACAACTAAACAGGCATGACTACCCTGATTTTTATTTTAAGTCATATCCCACAGGAAATGGAACTAGTAAAGTCTGGCATAAATGTAATGCTTGTTTTCATTTAGTACAGAGAACAGGAAGAGAGAGAACCTAGAGCTGCGTCTCTAACATACTTTCAGTTATAGAATGAAAACCCACTTCTAAACAAAGCACTTCAAAGCATTTCAAAGTCCATAGATTTGACCCATCTAGAGTAACTCAAGTTATCAGTGGGAAGCTTGTGGAAGTGAGGAAATAGGCACAAAAAAGGATTGCAACATAAGCATTATCTGTCCCTTAAAACATATTCTGCTAACTCTCCCTGTCAGATGCTACAATGAAGCTTGGGTTGTATTGTCCAGTTCACCCACTTAAAGAAAGCCCAGTTAAAACTTTCTTTACCCTATTTCATTTAAATGGGATTAACTGAGGAGTATGATTTGACTCCATACATAACACAACTTAACCAGTAACCCACCTACTTTGGTACATATTTCCTGCCTCTGCCCTAAAAAGACTTAACAAGTATTCATCCAGAGGAGTCAGCAGAGATTTTATATCCGAGCATTTCCAGCCAGCACACAGGTCCTTACAAACATCCCTTCTGCATTAGAGTGCACTAGTAGTTACTGTAAATCCTTACGGTTACTACATTTGGTCTACCATATGTTAGAAATGATACAGCTATTTAATCACCTCACATTATTTATATATAATATAAAATTATATACACAAGTTTATATAGGAGAGTAGTTCAGTACCAAGAGGTGAGAAGTAGCTGCACATCTTCTGTTGCAATGCTAAATACACCACCACTCTCCAGGCATGACAGATATCCCTCTTATGCAATATATGATATGCAATTCAATATTCTGAGAAGAATTATTTCACCTAAGTGCCAATGAAATTAATGATTTTGTACAGCTTCTTATATAGTTGTCTCAAAGAACTTAGAACTGATTGAATGAACTGTGATTTATGAGTATCATTTAAAAAATCCATTACTCCTCCTGAAAGAAGTGCCTTTTTACACAGATTAGTATGCTTTTCTCATAGACTGAGAGCAAGGGCACTATCTTCTATTAATTCTAAACATGTGAACTTTCTTCTGCTACATTTCCTTTGTAAACAAGGCTTAATTTTATATTTTCACCAGTGGCATGTTTCAGCATTTGGTGTTAAAGAGTAGCTGCTGGCCAAATTTTTTTTTTTTTTTTTGCAGCTAACAAGAATGAGTACTGGAAATGAATGGAGAGGTGATACAGCAGATGTGTGAAATCATAAGGAGTTGGACCAACCATTCTCTTTGTCTCCAGGTTGAGAGCAAAAGGTGCTTTCTCCTCGAGTAGGCAGCTGATTGACACATCCACCACCACAACATATTAGGCCAATGATACTTGGGAAATGCTAAGGTGAGGGCTAGGTAATTTTCACAGAAAAAAAATCCATTCAGGGTTACAAATGTGCAGAAGCTACCTTGCCTAGGATGTCCTCAAGCTGAAAATGGTCAAACATCAAGAATTCATGAGGGAAAATGTCACATTTGCCCTGCTCTTAAACTCATCCAGGGTGTATTCTTTTAGCTTCTATGAGAAGAAGGATACGGGGCTAGATGGAATATTGGTCTGATACAATACGTACACTGGCTCCTGCATATAACACCTGTCCCAAATAAGCTGTGTGATATTTTTCCCCCAAGAGTTTTGTTAGCTGATATCTCCACTTCCATGCTGTTCACACCTGCAGCAGGATTTGAATAATCAGTTGGATGGAAAGCCCCACTCCTCTCTACAGAATTGTTCACAATAGTTTGACACTCAATGTGGAGTACAGATTGGTCAGACAAATCTAAAAGAAAAATGCAGACTCTGGAAATAATTGATTTTTTTTTTCAGCGTGCAACTAGAAGTTTGTTTTCAAGAATGAACTGAGCCATGAAGTAAAATTAAAAGGTTCATCCTGCTGCATGTCAATCTGCTTGCATAGTAAGGTGGAATTTAAGGGATTCCTAACTCATCTGTTTCCCAAAGCTTTAAAGCCTTCCAGGAAAGACTAAGCATTCTGCTGACCCAGGAATTCATGAAAATCTGTAAGGACGATAAAATGCTACTAATATTTGATAAATTGACAGAACCAACCATACCCATCCATTTACAGCTTATTAATAATTTGCTCTAGTGTACTATAAGACAACTGCTGATGCCAATTCTTTGTATAAAAGTGAACACCAGCAAAACCCATCCATTTCTGAATTGGGATGACTTCCATCTGAAAAAGTATTTCATGACCATTACTCCAGAAAGTCAGTGGCTATAACTTGCTGGACATTTAACAGAGCTCTTGCTGGACATTTAACAGAAATGTTATTCATTATGCTGCATAAAAATCTAAAAATTTAGCAGCCAAAGGTATTCAAGGACTCTATCTTTGCCGCTGGTGCTCTGAGTAGTTTATTAGCTAATATTTTAATACATAGCTCTCTGCAATATAAAGTCTATGATTAAGACTTTTAAATATCATTACTCCTCTTCTATAGTTAGGGACACATTTAATTTCTCCAACAAGAATATCTTTATCACATATGCTTCTTTTCCTATCACAGCTATAGACTAAAGTATGCAGAAAATTTTGGACTTAGCCACACATAAGCTTTCAAAACTTCCCTGTTTCCAGACTCAGTTTGCTGACATCAATTAAAAGATTTTCCTGAGAACTGGGAAAAAAGGTAATTTACTGCAATAATTTTTAAATGTTTTTGTCCTTAAACTTTAACATAATTTTTAATTCTCAAATAAAAGCCAAAGGTTTCCATGTCAATGTGTTTTTGATGTTTCAACATTTCATATGTTCTCAAAATCATGGATTAAGGTAGCAAACAACTGCAGATTTATTATACAGATGGGGGGCAATTACCTTTGGAGATCTGCACCTTTTTGCAGGTGTTAGACACTGAAAATTTAACACTTGCCACATTTAAGAGTAACCACAAAGCAAAAGTGAAAGGCTTCCAATTCCCATTTCCCAGAACCAGAGCTTCTTATATCTACAAAGCACCCATTCGGTGCCAGATAAGGATTGCATCAAGGAACAGAGTCTCATTCTTACAAATGCTTTAATTATTAAACTGAACAGTTTTTCTATTTTTAAAATGCCAAAAGGCCACCATAAGAGAATTCTTAAGCAAAAGTGTCTGGAGAATTCCCACTCACCTGAAGTTACCTAATGATTAAAATTATATTTTTTGGGGGTTGATTTTTTTTTTTTTATTTTTCTTCCTTCCTGCAATCAAGTCAGCATGGCCATCTACTACTGCTGCACAGATTCAAAGAAACATCTATTTATTTTTGAGCCCAGACCACCCACACTTCCTAAAGCTACATATTAATAGATCACAAAAAGTTGTGCATAGCCTCGAAAACCGATTTTATACCCACAAAGCTATGATAATACACTGAGAATCTACTGAACAGCTTCTGGAGTGTGAAGGGATACTTGTTGTGAGTTTAGAAAGAAATAATTGCTACAATATTACACATCTAACAGATAAATGATGACATGTTAACTGCTTTCAGACTCAGTATAAGAATAGGAATTGACTCAGTATAAGAATAGAAATTGGATGAACAAATAAATAGTTTTGCATTATAGTTACAGATTAGATGACAAATTTCTTTGCTGTTACTGTAGTTTAGTGTGGGGTCTGGTCTCTCTGTTGTCAACTGTATTAGTTTTAAAACACAGTAGCATTTCAAGTCAACAAACATAATCTGTCTTTTCTGCATATGACTTTAAATTGAATACAGTGGAAATAAGACCTGGAGAGATCAAGAAGCAAACAGAGGAATGCATGGCATGACATCTTTAGCTTCTTTCTGGTTTACCTCTAACAGGGCTGAGTTGGATTTCATAACTCTTTAGAATTTACATGAACCTTCTTTGCTGGCTTCACTTCTGCTTTCGGTAATTGCAGTGTGGCTTAAATGATCCAGAACCAAAACCATGAGGGAAAGGACTGTCCTTTTAGCTCCTTGTTTCAACATTCAGGGAAAGAAAAGGAAGAAAAATGTGGTCTGCAGCCAATGCTGGTGCTACCTGCTTAGCGTCTCAATGACAGATTACAGTGTCTAAGTGTCCAGCCCTCAAAGCAGGGATGTATCCTCCTTTCCTTTTTGTCATCTTAGTTTTCTTTCTCATTTTGCAGAAGGCAGAGAAAAATTAGAGAAGATGCATGTTATAATGTCTTTTTTAGAATTCTCTCTTTCTGCAAGTAGCTCTTGGAAATGTGTATTTCAAGAAAGTACAAATAACAACTCTCAAATATACTAAGCACTTAAAAAATCCTCAAACCACATGCATCCTTCTTACATATATTTTACCTTTAAATAGTATTTTCTAAAATCTCATGGATTTATTATTCCATAATTCCTGGCATACCTAGATTAGCTTTAAGACCTTTAAACAAAATCTTTGCTGTCACTGCATTTACAAACCTCCCACAATCTCAACATCAGAAAGTCTGTTATTTTTAAATAAAAGGAACAGAGAAGCTACCCAGTAAGTTGAAACAGCCTTCTTAATGGACCAGAAAAGTGCAAGTTGTCATAACACTGGAATGCATGTGGATCTCTGTCATTTGCCAGATAACATACGTTTTTTCCCTTCCTCTGCTCTTTCAGAGATGACTCTAAAGCCAATAAACACGAATTTTCTAATACACCATAAAAGAAAATAAATTTACTAAAAAGCTACTGACATGGCTGTTACCAAGCCATGACAATGTTCTCTTCAATATGCAATTACAGGTACATAACTTGTTAGACTTTTCATAAGAATTCATGTGCATTATTAGGGAATGACCATCACACATTTATACCCTGCAAGCTACAGCACATTCTGGCAGTGGAAGCAAGTTTAACCTACAAGCCCCAAACATACACAGAATGTACTGTGCTGTATAACACAAAACAAACATCTTCATTAAGTTCAAAATATTAGTTGAATTGACAGCTGTCACCATCACCAAATCATTAAGATTTGCAGAAGCCAGTAAGGGAAATACTCTTTTATGTAAGAGTCCATAGAGAATAAGAAAGAGAATGTGGTGTTTCCATCCCATCTAGGTAAAAAACACCAGGCAAACTGATGCCAACATGATGTGCTGATTACTCCTAATTCAGATAAAGTTGTAGCCTGCTCAGAGACAGAAAGAGAGAGAAAGGATATTGCCTTTCAGTACTCGACTTCAGCTAGAAGACAGGAAATCCTGACAAATCTGGCAATAGAGTACTATAATTCAGGGATATATTGTGCTAAAGAGAACCATAACAATGAGTACTGAGAAGCATTACAATCACCAAAAAACAGTTGAAAATAAAATTTGCAAACAGAATTAAACCTCTGTTATCAAGGCAGGTCTGTGACAAAGCTTTATTTCTTAATTCATTCATAGAATAAGTGAATGGCTCAGAAGAGAGACACTTTCTTACATCCCCTTACCCTTAGGCCACAGAGGTGCAGTTATCAAAGAGTTACACATCAACAGACGCTAAATCTACCTAAAATTGTCAAGCTCACACCAAAGAGTGCAGAAATCGGACATAATCACCACCATCACTCAACAGTTGATGGACATTTGTAATTACATTGGTCCTTGAGAACGTATATTTAGAAAGACAGGAGAGCGCCCAATGAGTTCTCACTCATTCCTCCATCTTATTCCATTTCTAGGCCATGCTGAAGATCTTCAAGAAAATAAATCTGTATTATGCTGAAAGATCGTCATAATAACTGATTAAGGTGAGTGGCCACTCAAAATTAACATGCAGTACCTCTAACTGAACAAACCAGGATGTTGATACACCTGCAAAAATCAAAGCATTACTACAATGTCTGCAGACATCACAACACACCAAGAGTGCTTCTGCTGCTTCCCTTTTAGTTACTGCAAATTGCTTTGATCTACAATTTATTTCTGGTTGTGTTCACTTTTACCTCCCTGTACCTTTTTTTTTTAAGCATGCCACCAGTAATGCTTAAATTTTAACAACGGTGTGTCTATAACAAACTGGTAACAAACCAGAAGTTCAGTATCAAAATATAGGCCAAAGTTAAACAAATGCTGTTAATGACTTCAAAATTCTACTTACGTTTTTCACTGCATATATCTGCTCTACTTTCTAAAGTCTGACAACCCACTACTTTCCCACTGATTTTCCCTTTTCTTCATTTAACTTTCTCCCATTTGTCTGCTCAGATTTCTGATCTCCACCTGCATTATCTACCCTGAGGGTGCAATAATTACATCGCCACATTTCTTTCTTATATTAGTTAATGCAAACAAATTCCATTTATTTTTCAGGATTCAGATTCTCCCTTACTGGTCAACCTGCACTGGAAGGGAGAGACTTTTGTCCATAAGGAGAAGCCCAGACATATGCCTGGAAGAAAGCAGTATTTCCAGAAGTGGTTGAAAACCATATCTTTTAAGTACATAGTTAATTCTTCTAATTGGTGAACTCCTAGAGACTAGGAGGAACCACTAATACAGACTTACATGCAAGTTGATCCATTTCACAAGACTAGCCCATATTATGGGCTACATCTGTGGAGAGTAGGGGGGAAATGGAGATAACCTGAATGATCACAGTAGGAATTAAAGATTTCCCAGAAGAAAAGAAATCCCACATTATCCACATGCAGTCAAAAACCTATGGGAACAAGTTGTGCAGTTATTTAGTGGCTGGGCAGAGGCACAGCAAAGCACTGAGGTAGAAGGCTCTAGACAAACAGTGTACAAGGCAATGGTTTGTCACCAGCTGGTCCCCAAGCAAAGGTTACTGATGAACATGACTGCTTTGGTAATGCCCTACTGCAAGAGCCCCTCTGCTTGCAGAGGGAAAAGACTAGAGGGTTTAGAAGACTTCCAGGTACCATGATTGTGACTCAAATATAAACCAAATGTTTATTACCACCTCCCAGGCTGTGGAGCAGAGGAAGATGTGACATGAGTAGCCTCCTTCAATATCTCGGTTTGTTTCCTATTCTCCAGGAGCAGCAATAACAGAGTCCATGGCTACCTCCTTCTCATGCTAGCTCTGAAGTTCGTGAGCTCACCTGGAGCTGAGACTCATACCACAGACCCTGAAAAATAGCTTGGCCAAACCAAAACCTATTTTCTACATTCTTGTCACTCGCTGCAACTCCTAGAGCAACATAAACGAAGCTGCCTGCTTCATCATAGCCCTTCCTGCTCACAATCTTTGCGCAGAAGGTTTCCTTTCCCAAGGGAAAAGATACGAGGATAATTGTAAAAGATGGACGTGTTTAAAGTTTAAGTCTGCTGCACAATGTATTATGAAATTGGGCATCACTATGATGATTCTGGATTAAGCTGCAAGTAGAACCAGCTTCCTTTCCTGGCAGGCCACAGGACGCTCACCTGCTATTCCTCCTGTGCATGTCTCTCATGCCTCTTTCTCATTCATGTTTGGCTTTATTACCCCTGGTCCGATCATTACCAGGACATAACTATTTCTTCCTACTCTGTAAACAGGATTATGGCAGCATGGTGACACTTCCAAAATTCAGTGCACCATGAGTGATATCCATGCCCATGACCTCACAGTGCATGACACCTGTGGCCCTAGAAAATCTGCACTATTAATGCATCAAAACATTCAGGAAAAAAAAAAATAGTAAAACCACAATTACAGGTTATTCTCTTTGAAACACTCAGGAACCCTTCAGGAGGCTTCTACCTTCTTCAATCAAAAGCAAACAGTCGCTATCCGCCGGCCCCGCCGCGGTGTCAGGCTGCGGCAGCGCTCCCCGACCGCGCGGGCCCCGCTGCCTTTCAGCACCACGGACGCCGGGGCTGCCGCACCGCCCCTCGCTCCTCCCCGGGACACAGCCAGCTCCTAAAATTACGTTATTAGTTTTCTTCTGGGCTTTCCTGCGGCCATCGATGCACGATGTTTTGCGGGTTTTTTCTGGAGTCTGGGTTTTTTTTTTTCCGCCATTGTGTTGAAGGAGAAAGAAAGGGCAGTGATGGGATTTTCTTTATGGCTTGAGATACCAAATGAAAAGCTCCATGAGCTCAACCTTCCCAAGGTTTTTATAGATTAAATTGTATTAGAGCTGTACAAATGGTGTACTTTTTGAGCTCAGAGTACAATTGGAAAAAAGAGAAAAAATGATAGAGAGAAGAAAACGCCTTTTGTTCCAATCAGCTATTGTCAGACCCAAAATATCACCAATGACTCCTGATTTGAAAAGAAGAAAATTAATTTAGTAGGACACCTGAAGATAAAGACAAATTGATTTTTCATCAGATGTACTGAGGAAACACATTGCAGTTCTCCCTAGGTCTCCTCTTTAAGTAATGGTTTTTCCCAAATTCATGTGAGTTCTGCAGAACTTAGAAACATTCACAGGCCCAGCTGCTGTGAATTTTCTTCTGCTGGAAAAGGCTTTGTTCAGTTCAAAGGTATACATTCTGCAGTGCTTTTCCAAACTAAAAGTAAAAGGGCTCTCTGTCAACTTCTGGCCCTCCAAAGCCTCCATTCAACCTCACCTGAAAAGAATAAAAAGGGGTTTTTATGGACAAGTAGAACATTTCTCTCTATTAGGACTAATCAGTTTCTGCAAAGGCAGGGTGAGTTGATTCACATCGTTAGCAGAAAGCTCGGAAACCATCACAAAGACCCTGAAGTGCATTTTAATTTCAAGCCACTGTGTTACACTGTCTGCCCTTCTCTCTGGCTCAGTTTGGGTCATGCTGCCCTCGGGGACGGGTCCTACCGGCTCTCTGAAGACCATCTCAAGTCCTCAGAAGCATCACAGTTGGTTTAACTCCCTCTGAGGTTTAACCAGAGCTGATACTTGACTCCCTCTGAAGACCTGAGCTCCTGTGCTCATTACCCACGCTACAAGTGTTACGGGACAAGGAATGCATTTCTCAGGGCACTTGAACTGATGGCGGTACGAGGGCCGCTCTGATTACCTGCGCTCCACCTGCCGCGCTCCCTGCTTCCCGGCAGTGCTGGAGCGCGGCGGCGGTGCCACGGAGCGCAGCAGCATTCCAGGGCAGCGGCCCCGGAGGCCGGGCCCAGCGGGGCCGGGCCGTGCTGGGCCGTGTGGGGCTCACCTGGAGGAGGCGGCGGCNTCCAGGCGCGCGCGGGTGCTGACGGCGCCGCTCCGCGCGTCGATGCGCAGCAGGGCCAGGGCGGCCGCGTCGCCCTCCAGCGCGTACCGCACCTCGGCGTTGGGCGAGCCCGGCTCGTCGGCGTCGGAGGCGCTGAGGCGGAGCACGGCGGTGCCGGGGGAGGCGGCCTCCGAGACGGCGGCGCGGGAGT
>VXBC01008661.1:2212317-2350718 GCA_013399945.1 Ploceus nigricollis | reverse complement strand
GTCCCCCACGCACGGACGTGTCGAGCTGGGTCGGGATGGTGTGGCGTTGCTTCAGTGCTGCCCAGGATCCGGAGAGGTCTTCGCCGAAACTGATTACTCGGGAAATCAGCTGGCTTCTTGCTGATGGGGCAAAGCGTGACTAGCACACGGGCTGCCTCTAGATGCAGAAGCATGGCTCGTGAAGGAGAAGAATTTAAATGAAACAGAAATCTGCGAGGATAAACGAGTTTGCACAATTCAGCAAGGATTTGTCTCGCCTTAATATTCTGGTCCTCATTTTCCATTAAAAGGCTTGCTTGTTATCCTAGCACTAGGTCAGTAAATAGCAACTCAGCATGGCAGGAAAGCATTTACCAGAAGTAAGCTTTAAGTAG
Source organism: Ploceus nigricollis (assembly GCA_013399945.1). Taxonomy (NCBI): domain Eukaryota; kingdom Metazoa; phylum Chordata; class Aves; order Passeriformes; family Ploceidae; genus Ploceus; species Ploceus nigricollis. Next base: position 2,350,344 of record VXBC01008661.1, on the reverse strand, counting down.
AAACTTCAATCCGTTTCAGCAAGACCGGAACTTCTTTCCTTTACCACTATTTGTGACTCCCATATCTGTCTCAGAATGGTCTAAGAATAAATAAATGTTTCTTCAGTGACACCGAGAATACACAGTATCATATAAATGCTAAGTACCAACCATCCATCTATCCATGAAAGCCAAGTACAATACTTCAGTGGTTACTAGTCTCTTGCTGTTCCCACTGATCCTTTACAAACTTAACTTCTTTCTGGCAAGGATCTAACAGCTGCTCAGAGAAAAGTAAATTCATCCTAGGACAGACAAGTAAAATCAGGGTAAAGACAGTAAGCAGCAGGAGGAGTTACTATAGCTTAGTCTTCTCCAATGAAGGGGCACTTGAGAGGACAGCTGTTTTACTATTTGCCTCTTTTCCAAGTCATGGAAGAGCTACCCAAGTACACTGCCAGAGCACTCTAACGAAGGAGCAAACTCACTGCAACAGTGAGGAGAAGGTGAAGAAAATTTTTTTTCCCAACATTTTTGAGACCTACACAATACCACATATCCAAGTTAAGAGCAAGAACTAGGTTCTAAAGTTTAGAAGTCCTAGTGCATGTGTGTAGTTGCATGGACAGGAAGGGGAACACGCGAGATCACATTCACTGTATCTGACTTGCCTCCTTACACAGAGAAATGGGGCAGAGCAAAGCTAGATCTTGTCAGATCTTCTTAGGCACATTCTGAGAAAGTCTCTGTATATTTATACACTGTGATAATTACAAGCATAGAAGCAAGAAGGAAATGCAGAGGCCCTTGCCAGCTTCGTTCATATTCATTGAGAAAACACATGGATCCTCCCCAAGTCACAGATGTTCAATATGAAAATGCCTGAATTCCACTGAATCACAGCAAGTTTGGAAAAAGAGCCATGTCCCTTGCAGCCCATGCTGTCACTAAGAAAACATGTGAATCATGTTCCATCAGGCACATTCACCAAAAAACTAAACAAAACCTGCTGCTGACATGGTCAGGCAGTGCCTAAAGAGCAAAATTCTGTATTCAGATACAGCATGCATAAAGATAGCAGGGGGAAAATAAGATTGACGTAGTTATCTGTGGTTCTGGCAGTATTCATGTATTTTGTGAAACTAGGACACCTTAACAGTTTTAAATGAAGTGAAGTCATATGAAAGCACTGCCCAACTACAGCATGCTTCCAGAAATACTGTATCTTCAAGACACTATAGATGTTTTGCCTACTGTGACCATGAGCTTTATCTCTTAAGTGTTCTTCCACTTTTCTTTGTGTTTCTGCCTTCCCTGAATCTATTCTTTCCTCCATTCCTTTCTTACACATTTTCTCTTCCTCTCTTTTGCCATGTTCATGACCTCATTCTTTTCTTCCACAAATCACAAACAGAAGTTTCTAAATCTTGAGGAGATGTTTGCCATCTCCTGGATATATTTAGCTGCCCCTGCTGTTCCCCATCTTCTCAGTGACATGCTGACCTACACAAAAAAGAGAACTGACAGTTCTAAGACATGGTGGGAAGCTGCCACAATGACATTATCCCAGGGGAAGCAGGATGTCAAAGTTTTAGTGCACTAGCCACCTCCTACATCCTCAACAGATCGCTCTCATATTGAAGATACTTGTCAGCTCCTCAGATCTACAAAGTCTTCCAGTGTAAAAAGTGGACAGGAGGATAAGCATATTATTTGAAGATGAGGGATGTTAGAGTACACAAAATGCCTGAGCATTCCAGTTAGAAGTGATTGCCTGTGGGTGAGCCAGCCTGCTCAGACAGCAGAAAGTTACTTCTCCTGCTGTTCTCCCATTCCATCCCTGGAAGTGGCCACCTCTGACTTTGTAGGCAGGTAAAGAGCATAGGAATTAACTTTTAAGCCTGTGTCTTCAAGCAACCCTACATGAGCATCCATCTAATCCACTATGCAAGGCAGTGAACTCTGGTGCTCCCGAGCGGCTCCACATGCCAAATTCAGCTGTCCTGTGGCAGGGACCCAACCTCCAGGAAAGGAGCAAGGAAGGAAGCTGGAAGGTGATAGCTGTATCAGCTGCTCAAATTTAATCAGCCCACATTTGCAAATCACAATTAACTATAGTTTAATCCTCCTTGGATTAATTGGAAATTCTTTTTCCTTCAAGGAGAATTAAACTATACCAAACTAAAGCTGGGTATGACACTAGAGTGCAAAAGATCACTGAAACACAGATAGTGTTGTTAGAACCACGAAGGTCTATCAATAACAGGATTAATTCTACCTACAAACATTGCCTTGCCCACCCAACAGCTGTGGCAGCTGAAGATGTGACCCTCCCACGCTGAAGACACGGCTGAGGTGGTAAAGCAGTATGGCCACTTCCTTTTCTGCCGCTCACTGCTAACCATCTTCAGCAGCAGTTTAAGCCAAGCCACCTGACTCGGGGCTGACGCAGGGCGGGAGCGCTGCAGGATCCATTCCAGCGCTCGTTAGATGGGCGGTAGCAGCCAGCTGAGGGCAGAGCGTGGCTGAACTGCTCCAGACAGAGCTGAAGCAAATAAAATAAAACCTGAAAAATTTTCCATGAAGTTATTTCCTGCTGTTTGAAGACAGCATGGTCTCAGCTGCTTGTAACTGCCTTTCAGGCAGTGGGCACCACGCTTCCATTTCTGCCTACCAGGTGGTGTTCCCTGATCCTCTGTGGGTTTAGTTTAAGGACAGAGATTAGTTTAAGCAATACTGAAACAATGATTTCCATTAACCCCAGTGATTTTTTTTTTCCTATGCTGGGTTACAGAACGCCCATATAAATCAGCTTTCTGGCAAAATTGTGGCATGGGGAGGCACTAATATCTTCAACTATTGCAGCTGGATCTAAGAAAGGATGTTTGTCTCCAGCCTCGCTGGCTGGGGTCACTATGGATATTCAGCCTGTAGTATGTGATATATGGAGAAAGCGTTAACTTTGCAGAGCATCAGGTGTTTCATTATTTATAGTTCCCCAGGCACACATATATTGATTTCAGCAACACCTCCTTGAAGGAGTGTCAGCTGCACAAAAGATTTGCTGGTGACCACATGGAGGCTGGTCACACTTACTATAACAAAAAGCTATGTAGGGACTGCTCACCTTATAAATGCAGAGAAATGTAATTACAAGTTGTTTGTTTTTTTTTTTTTTCTGGTAGCCATCATTTAACTCTTAATCACAAGCTAATTTGCCAAAGTCCTTTTGCTGTGAAATAATAGATGCTTTGCCTTCTCTGTGGAAAAATCATGTAGTTGCCAGAATCTGATTGGAAATAATATACCTGAGTCAGTCTTCAAAAGTAGGAAAGGCTTTCATACTGTTCATAGTACAGATAGTAGTAGTAGGGTTTTTCAGTTTCATTCCAGATATACCACAATGCCTTCACTCCACCTGTAGAGCATGTTGCTGCTGCCTTCTGTGGGCAATTACTTCAGAATTTGACACTCAGATATAACCATCTAAGTAGGATTACTTAGATCAATATTTTCACATTAACTTTATTTCTAGTCCACTTATCTCATATGCTGTCAACCAGACTTAATAGTCTGTCCCAATTTTGTGTTTCCATTTTATGGATCTTCATTAATCTCTTTGCTGTCGATCCCATTCTGTTTCCACACACCTTCCCAGCTGCAAATCCAATCACTTGTCAAGGTGATTGCTCAAATATACTTAGATTTGCCTGAAAAAATTGGCTGTGTCCTACACATGTTAAATTTATCCCACTATCCACAGCGGGATGAAGACATTCCTTGTTATGAACAATATATATATAACTGATCCTTTATTATGAACAAAGTTTATAGAAAATATCAAATAAAATATTAAAATAAATATTAACATAATTAAATTAGATTCTACTAGGTAGGTAGAATTCATTCAGATTTTGACATCCTAACTAATTTTATATATATATCTGTATTTAGTTTATAAACTTGGTCACAGATTTAATTAATCTAGCAATGAGATTTTATCCAAAAGTAAAAGACCCCATATTTGATAGCTGTTCATTGCCTCATTTGTAATTAACATGATATGGGGTTATCTGTAAAACAGAAAAGAGGCTTCTTTCTTTAGCTGTCTGTTATTCCAACAAGCTGATGCAGATTTGAAGCAATTTCTTTAGGATGGCAAAGGGTTCACCCTTACAGGCCAGGAATAAACACACAAGAGCTTTCCACTACATGGGCTGCATTCCACATAAAGCTGCCTTTTGCCATTTGCTTGCCATTGCTGAATCCAGACCTTGGTGGCCTCTCTAAAACCTGAAAGGTAGCTCCAGAAAGCATGAAAAAATATATCCCAGGCTGGATTTAATACTCTTTGGATATAATATCTCCCTTGACCACTATGTTGAATTTTCACATAAAATTTATGAGATTATCTACATTACCAATTTTTCTCACACAACAATAGATTACAACCTGCAATCGGATTCAGGAGTCAAATTCTATGTGTGTAGAAGAGCAAAAGAAAAAAATACGCAGATGTGAGAAACAAAATGGGACCAAATCTTGTTGTCTGATATATTTGTCTGAACTGCAGATGATACTGAAAGTGTGCAATGACCAAACACATTTGCAGGAACTCCAAATCCAGATAATATTCATCTGGATGCAGCCTCTTAAATCAGGGATGTGAGTGCAGCATTATGAAAGTTATTCCATATCTACAGGATATGATATCCTAGCATTTACTATACTTCCCAATCTATATCTCTTTGTAAGCTTTGAAGCTTTAAAAATCAAGAACTGGCTGAGAGCATGGAAAACAAAACCATTACAACCATATCTGAAGACACAGAAGTCATCAAGCAGAGGATTGCTCTGAATTAGCTCTTCCCAGATTTCCCTTCAGTGACATCAGTTAGCTGATGTTAACGTTGGCCAGCACTGTGCACAGCACTAGTGGTGCCAGCGAGCCAAAATACAGTAGCTGGAAGTTAAAAGTCATTAACAGAGTTCAAGCTGCAAACAAGATGCAAAGAGCAAGAACGATTGCAATGGCATGCCATGGGATAGGATGCATTTTCTGTCACTTGCAGTCTTTAAATCAAGGTTAGACAGCTAACAGACATGTTCTATTTCAGCCACAAATGGCAGGGCTTTAGGCAGGAATTACCAGTAAAATTAAGTCAGGCTGAACGATTAGGCTGTTCCTTTCTGGCTTTCACATCTATGAAAATCCAGCTTCCCAGGGCAGCTGCCCTGATCACAGAAGAGCAGCCCACACAGTGTGCTTGAGACTGGAAACCTGCTGCTATCACTTCATCAGCTGAAGTCCCTGCTGAGGACTTGTGGCACTGAGAGGAGGGAGGGTCTACACATAAAGCTGTATCTTAATATGCTAAGCCACTCTGCCAGCTGATTCCCTTGCTGCATCGAGCTAAGTAATTATTTTAAATAGCTGTAAATCAGAAAAGAGCTTTGCTTTTAAAAGTGAAATATACCATAATCCACGTGTGAATTAATGCCCCTGGCTATTTTCTATTTCTCACGTGTGCAAACACTAAAAGCAATGAATTCACCAACAGTTTTAGAGCCTTTGTATTCCTCTTCCAGATGATAATTTCATAAAGAGTTTTGATGCCTGAGTTTTGGCTGCTGTGCTACCTGACACTACCACAATTACATTCCTGAAAGGTTCACATGTTTTTTTAAATAGTCTATTAAGACAAAGCTATAAATACACAAGAACAAAGCAATCCTCCTTGTCCCAGTTATAAGTGCCCTGACCTGCTGATTTTCAGGGCACACAGTATTATGCAGTACTACGTATTTCTTTAGGGAGGTGACAGCTGGAGGTGTGGCTGTATGGGGTGAAACCCCCCCAGCAGCCATAGGGGAGCAGATGTTTGTGTTACCTCCTGCAGCAGGTTTGTTTGTATTGGCATCTGTCATACAAATGCCAATTTGTACAATTGCTGGGTAATTCTGCTCATGTCATTTTGGTAGTGAAGCACCTAGCACCTTCTCCATAGGCACTCATTTTTACTAGATTCGAAATCAAATTTGTACAAATCTTAATTAATGAATCCTATTTGATTGAAAGTAAGCCAGGCTGAGTGCTGGAGACAGAAGCTGATTGCCTATTTTAATTTAGGTCATATAAGTGGCATCCAAAATCAGTTCTGATAACTTCCTCGAGCCTCTTAATGTCAGCAGGGGGAAATCCTACTTTTACGGTGCTGTCACTGAATTATCCAAGATCTTATAATTTTTTTAATAGGGTTTATCACTACAGAATCTTTATGGGGCTGAGAAGGCTCATAATCACCATTCCACAGAGGGCTGCAGGCAGATACTAAGATAGGGCACATTTACATCCATGGACAGAGACCCCTGAGGTGAAACTGAACTTGCTCTTCAGCTGGAGGTGTCATAGCACCACCCTAACAGGCCCCAGCCTAAAAAACCAAACCCAAGGTGGGCTTATATGCTGGAAAAAACCCAACCATCTCACCATCACAGTTTCAAGTGCCAAAGAGTCTTTGCAGTTCTGCAAAGACAGTGATGACAGACAGTGAATGCACTGGGGTGGGGAGCTCCCTGTGGAGCCCTCACTCCGTGTGCACAGTCACAGAGGGCATCAGCAATGCAACCTGCATTCCCTGCACCCCAAGGCGGTGGCTTTGGGCTTGTTTTTCCCTGCTTGCTTTTGCTTTTCCCAGCCTGTTCTAGNGTGTGTGTTCAAGAATAAAATAACACAGGCTTTTACCAATTTTAGCTATGTATTTTCTGCTCTGGTGGTAGGAATGTCAACTATGAGATGCTTGAGATCACAGCATCGCAGCAGCGGTTTTAAAGCTTCAGACATGGACATCACACTGTTACCCACAGCAGATTGTTCCTCACCATAAAATAGTCAATAAAAATATACTTATAAATGGTTTTTTAATCACTCCTAGAATATTCATGAATATTCATGTCTTTGACTATGTTACCTTTAACTTAACCCTAGGTATCATAGGTATCATTAACATACCCCTTCCATGTATCATACTGCAGTAAATACAGAAATCAGTGTATTTCAGAGTGAACTCAGTCAAAAAGGATAGGAAGGAGAAGTTTCTTAAGCCTTTAAGAAGGGCATAAGATAAACTTCTGTAATGTATTTAGAGTAAAAAGAAAGACTGCTAGGCATCTGTAAAAGGAATGCAGGACTTCTAAACCCATGTCCATTCATGCACTTGAATATGACAACAGGAACAAGAAGATATCATAGAAAGACTAAATTCCTACAGCTAATTTTAGGCAAGAACTGTCTGTAGGCCCAGCTTACTATTTCAATTACATTTGCCATGTGTTCATGCCTGACTTGACCACATTGTTTCTGAATTCCTGCATCAAAGGGTTTATGGCTGCTTCTTTCAAAATAACTCAAAATGCATCCCATCTCTGAATGGCACTGAAAAATGCCATCAGGAAAATGAAACTGGATTCCTAAACATGTTCATCCGAGTAGGTATCTTGGGTACAGTACAGCTGGGGTGGCCTCTCCCAGTGCCACGATGCCCGCAGCCACAGTCTTACTCTAAAACTGGGCACCAGCATTTTTGGGATGTTTGTAGTGCATCTATTTTTAAATACTTTTTTTTCCTAACAAGAGTTACTAGCCTTTTTTAGGTCACCCAGGAAAAGAATGAATGCTATGCTTTTCAGACTTTACCAATAAGAATGATATGACGCTCTTGAAAGGAATTGTGAAGTGTTTAGGTCTAGAACAGGATATGCAACAGATCACACTTTGCTGGGAATAGACCTCAGGCAGAGGTGTGACTGCCTGGAAGGGGCAGTTTATACCAGAAATCCCAGTGTTGCTCACATCTAGCAAAAGTAAATCAGCACTGAGAAGGGCATAAAATATCCTAGTGAATTCAAATGGCATTGTTCCTTTACAGCACAGTACTTATTTGACTGAAAATTCAGAGAACAGAGAAACTGGGCACTCTGTTGACTTTGGGCTCTGCCCCAAGTCATGATACAGACAGGCTCCCCACTGCCACACAGGGGCAGGGACATCAGGCTCCAGATCATGCCTGCCTCACATAGGGGCTCACTCTGCCTTTCAGCTTCCCAGCCCTGACCACCATGTCCCTGCCTCTGCCCACCACAAACCTACATCTGCCTACCACCTCCCAGATGAAAACAGGCAAAATGCTCAGACCACCACATAAACCCAAGTAATCACACAGGGCAAAATGACATTGGCCCTTCAGTAAAACCTGCATGCTTTCTCTCTGACTGTGTTTTCAGTTTATTGCTGCATGGTGGGGAGGGAAGGGGAGGAGGCCATCGAACTCGCTGTGGCTGTAGGTATTTTTCTAGGTCTGGGAGCAGTTCACAACTTCCTCACTTATTCTAAAGAAAACAACACGCACAAAAGTGCTCCTGCAGGGCTGAATATGGAGTCTCTCTCAGGCTCAAATCTCAGTTTACACCCATAGAAAAAAACATATTGCCAGCATGAGCTCATGACAGGGTGATCTCTCTCTGAATGCTCATTTTGGCTTATGCACTTGGAACAGCTTGCTGTTTTCTCTGTAGCTCAGTTGTGCGATATTTCACCTCACTCTTCATCAAGAACCAAGAGGGGTCTGTAGTGCAATGGAATGAAAAAATAACAGCAGTTTTAATTTAACATGCATTTCTTTTATGAGAGGGCCTTTTGAAATGATAGACAAAATTTTTATTTTCATGCACAAAGCCATTCTCTGCTAGGGGAAGAGTTCAGGTCTGCATTTTCTCCTTCTTTTTTCTCTCTGTCATGAATGAGCTGCTTTCATTTGTTGACACAGGCTGTCAGAATTTCATTGCACTAAACAGATTGTTGCCAGCTGGTGGGAAGGTAAAATGAATTCATCTACATTGAAATAATAGTTTGTACTTTTGAAAGTGGCATTCATTTACAAGCCCTAAAGCTCTCTACAGATGTGAATGAATGAATGAATGAAGCTTTATAGCGATCTGTTGGAGGGGTAAGCAGAACATGTACTTTTCAGTCCCAAGCACAGAAGGCACCTGACTTGTCCAAGGTTAGACTAAATGCACCTGAACCAAGATCCACTGAAATCAATAAAATGTTTCCTCAACTTCAAGGCATGCTGAGCTGAGAGCTAAGCTAGTGACAGAAATAGAAAATAATTCATAACCCTCAAATCTCTCTTCTAATTGCTATTTTAGGCTACTTTTCTTCCTTCTGTTTTAGAACAGGCTTAAACTAGAACATCAGCCAAACCACAAAAATTTATTACATGACAATATGATATAAGAGAATTTGTGTTAAAACTTTCCAGAAAAAAACCCACATTGCAAGGACAAATAATAGTATTTTGTGGCCAAGATAATATTTAAAGGAAATCAGAATGAGTTTAAATATTCCCAAAGGCTTCTTTGCTTGAACACTAAAGCATTTATCTGAAATTTTTATTTACTGCAACAACTTTATGCCATTACTGCCTAGGTTAAAGGGATAGGGCTCTAGCAGAAGTACCAGCTAGAATTCAGGACTTAGTAGTGTACCAGGGAACTGAAAAATCCGAACCACTCCCAACTGTGCACTGTTAGGCTGCTAAACAGATGCAAGTCTTTAGCAATGAGCACTAAAATAATCTTTTCATTTAAACCACACCTTTTTAATTGCAGTAACTGCCATCCAGTCATAACTGTAGGATCCACTCGGAAATACAGATGTCTCTCAACTACATGGAAGCAAATTATCATGGCTGGGATTAGTCATACCACAGCAACAGGAAGACGCCCAAGTTGCTCTGAAAAGACAAGCTTATTTACTTGCACACAATACCATCCAAACAGCTCTACTACTTTCACAACTGAGCTGGGCAAAGCAGATCTGTCAGTAAAAGTTTGGGACTTCTCTACTCTGCAGTCAACAGCATCACCAACATCTTTATCCTACCAATTATTTGTAATATCTGCTCATGCTCTGATTTACATGGGCTTTGTATTAGCTATGGTTTTATTTTCTCTAGGTGGTCACTTCACTGCACATTTAAGCTAAATGCAGTTACAACAATGGAGGATTCCCCCAATTACCTGCTAACCAGAGTCCTGCAACAGAAAATATCATGGCATTAACTTCATCCTCTTTCTCCCCTTCCCTAAGTTCCAAACCACTTTTTCATCCTCTGGAGATGTTCTGACCAGGACAAGAATGGAAGTTTCTTCCAGAAACAGAACAGAAATGGCTCTCCAGCTACCCCTTTTCTCTCTTACATTAGCAGCCTTCCAGGCCGAGGGCCAGCACTAACTGGTGGCTGAGCCAGGAAAGGACAAGCTCCTTCGGATTGCTGGAACTTCCCAGGCCAAAACTAACATATGCAAATCAAGGCCAGAGGTGGCCAAAGCAGACTGTGGAGCACAGGCATCGTGCATTCACAGGGGATAAAACCTGTGTTTATGGCTAAGTGTCCATGGGTATCAGTTTCTCATCAGGTAGAAGATGCATCTTCATAAGGAGCATGTTGAAGGGACCTGATGCTGGGAGGCAGAAACCTGGCTGAAATGACATGGTCTGTGTCCACAAGGATTCTTCAGAATCTCCCCGTGCCAGGTAACAAACAAATAAACCCCTCAAAGATCTCCTGGCTACTAATGATTTCTTGAGCATTTAGAAATCCAGCCAGAATGAGGTTGGAAGTCCAACTAGGCCTTTGGATCATAGACTTGGAACAACCTAAGACAGACACCCTCAAAGGGCAGGATACTCTGCTTTCTCTGCTGATTACAACCCCCATCCAGAAAATTCACCTCAGCCTCCTTCAGATCTGGTTTCAAGCATTTTCTTCCCATCTGTGCTCCTTTCTCAGCTAACTCTGTACAATGCTGCTGTTGATGGATTACACAAAACAGAGACACAAGTTGAAGTATGTATTGTTAATGTGGTAAAGACTCTCCCATCCGTATTTTTTTCCAAGGACCCCAATATAAATGAAGACTGCTCCTTCTAAGCCAGAGAAGAACAATCCTCATATATTCTCTACAGGACTATTTTAGTTCATTCACGAATTATCATAACATATAAAAACATATGTAAAAAGTATCGGGTGAAACGCCTGCCTGGCTGGAGTCAATGGCAAATCTCCCATTTTCTCCAAAGGGACAAAATTTCATCCACTAAGCTCCAAAATGAATATTTTCTGCCTATATTTTCTTGGATATATATATTAGGCAGATGCGCTGTGTTTGCTCAACAGCTAAAGAAAGTTATTCTTTTCAGGCAAAATGCAATCTTGTTTCCCCACTAGAAAATAGACTTTGAATAATTTCTTCAGAAAATAATACCAAATTGTCAGGGTTTGTATGTCTAATCTGAGTTTGGCATAACCAAGTGAACTCGCTGGCTGCTAGCCCTGCCATTAATAGTAACAGCACAGTTTGGGACTTCTCCTTTGGTTTTCCACTTGTGCATGCCTCTGTGTCCAATTTCAAACACAGTTAATCATGAAGCAAGGAATAAATGGCAAAGTGGAAAGGCTGAGGATGGGGAAATGCATCAAAACTCCTCTCAGTGAGTAAAAGGGCAATGACCTGAGCACCAGGGAGATTAAACTGGGGCAGAAAAATGCGTTCAGAGAGGATGCCTAGCCATCCTGGCAGCAGTGTATGACTTGCCTCTCACAGCTTTCTGCTGCTCCTCCACACGGGTTGCTGCCCTGCAGCCACAGGACAAGTCGCAGGCCAGCATTTCATCTGCTCCAGTTCATGCTTCTGTGAGTTAACCTCAGCTGCCTCAATTTGCACCAATAAACTGGGCAGTGAATCACAAAAGGCTGGGACATAGGCAGGCTCCTGCCAAGGGCTGCCTCCGGCCTGGGCATGGAGGCCAGGCAGGTACATGGATGATTATCCAGGGATTGCAGCCAGTTCTGCCATGCACTCAAGTCACAGACAGCAACACGGCATATCCAAGGACATCAAACTGCTGCTGATCACAGGTAAAAAACTCCCCAAGAGGTGAAGATAACTGGGAAAGTAAGTATCTTTCAGGGGAGGATGAAGAGTGTTAAAATTCTCTCTTGGGAGACTTTTATTTCCTACTAAATTACTCCTCTGTAAACTCATGCCTGGCTTTCCCTCTGCCCATCAATTAATGTATTAAAAAGCCTCACCAGAGTGCTGGGAGATGCAATTCCCTTTTCAAAACCTACATCTAAAGCAGCCATTCAATGCAGGGAGCTTTTGTGTGCCCAATTTCAGAAGCCACTTCACATTTTTTGACCTCTCTGTTAGAGAGACAAAACTTTTCGGCTAATATCTCAGCCTGGGGATTTTTTCCCTCTTTGAAGAAACACAGAGAAAAGGCAAAGGCACAACAATGAGAATTTTAAACAGGAATTTTAAACAGGTGTTTAGACAGAACAAATACTGATCCCTTGGTTCATCATCTTCTGAGGTCGGAAAGGACATGAAAGAAAGAAGGAGTACATTGATGCAGTTAGAACATTTCAGAATTAATTGAAACACCCCATCCCAGCATGCCTAGCATAGTCTCTCTGGCTGCCTCACCCCAATAAACATTTACTGATTATACTCTGAAATACAAAACCACTCAGTGTGGTAGAAATCACCTCCCCTGTTATGCCTAGAACCAATTCAGGGCACAAATGTGACTGCAGAATTTGCTGAAGAGGGCTTATGACCAAAAGTGCTGGCAGAGAAAAGACATTTTGCAAAATGCAGCCATGAGGACAATGTAACTTTTAAATCTGTCTGCCAGTGTATGCTGGGTGGATTTATTTGGTCTATGAGGCAAGACTCAAGACTTATCTGTTGGCTTAAATCTCTACTAAGGGAAAAGAGGAAAAATGAGGGATTTGATAGAGGAAATTTTATAGTATGAAGTTTGGGAGGTTTGATCCTATGGCCCTACTTCTGTGGTGGGTTTATAGGACACAAAAAGCACATGAAAAATCTTACTTCAGTGTTACTTCTCAATACTTATTCTCTTGTGTACTTTTTATTTCTACTTCCTTCTGTCAAAGGAGAAAAAGCCCAGAACAGATGTGGAAAATGTAAATAGATGGAAAGTGAGTCAATCAACCAGCCAAGACAGGTATTTCAAAAATGCTAGTTCTTCTTAACCACACCTTGCTCTGTTCACCATCTTGTCCCTGGTACCTCCAGTGTCCTGTTCCCAGCACACAGGTCAGCAGGGCAGAGCTCACAGCAGGCTTGGGCTCACACTGGGGGTTTCTGTGTGCAGCACCACACACATGAAAACACATTAAATGATGTATGCATGAGCAAAGCTGGCCCAAAGAATCAAAGAGAAAAAGAAGGAAAATGAGTGAAAAGAAGGACATGAGGCAAAGACAGCAAATAACACCAGTTTATCAGACCATTGAATGAGGGTGTTTTTTCATTTAAAATGCAGTATTTAAAAATAATAATAAAGAAACTCATCATATTAACTGAGGCAACTAATGGAAAACAAATGCATGGCTTCAATGAGCCAGATATGGAAAAAATGCCAAAGAAGAAATTTTGGCAAGACAAAGAAGACTTCAGAACAAAGCAAATACAAGAACACTTCCTCTCCCTCCTCCTGTTATGGGATGCAACAGCAAGGGTCACCATACACACAGAGTGCATATCACAGCATTCACTTCTTGATTTAAAAGGAGAAAAGAATGTGAAATAGCAACGGCAAATTTAGCTTCCCAAAATTTATTTCCTTAGGAATGTGCATATGATTTGTTTTCTCCAAGCTTAATATCCAGCGTGAAAAGTAGATGGTTGTATGGGGTTTGCATGGTGTTGGTGGGGACGGATGATCAGGCAGCAAACAGCCTGATTTCCTATTTGGAAATGAGCTGGGCACATTTCCAAATAACTGACACTGTCCTGCTGAAGCTGCTGTCACTGCCACTAGTTCTAGGAAAGGGTGGCAAGAGGTGGGAGCAGCACAGGCTGGATCTACCTCAGTACCTGTGCGAAAACCTCCATACTGAGACATGGCCCCCGGGGCTGGTAGACCTACACCACCTTGAGCACTGTAGGAAACATTTTGTTTTTTAGTAGCAAAAATGCTTCAATACTAATATTTGGACCAATGGCCTGGATGCAAAGCCATCCTAGCAACCCCCAGAGATTTGTAAGAAACAAGCTTTGCAAGTCACTACAGTTGTCGAGCCCCTGAACAGGAACTAAGCGTAGCATCATGGGGCAGGATCCATTTCTGTGCTATGCTTATCTACTGCTCAGGCTGTATATTTGTTAGGGACAATGATCACTGCAGGGAGGCAATGAGCAAAGCAGCTGTAGAATTTCTGCTTCCCAAACTGCATTGACCTTGCCAAACAAAATTTAGAAATCCAATGGAGTGGATCAGTGATACTTCTCAGTCCCATTTCAAATGCCAAAAAAAAAAAAAAAAAAACCAAAACAAAAAAAGAAAAAAACCAAAAAGCATACTAAGCTATTTGGAGGAAAATGTGAAAAATGCAACTCCATGCTCAGTGCGCCTTATAATTGTGGCAAATTATAGATCACAACCATTATTCTTATTGTTGTGATGCTTTCAGACAGGAGAAACAACAACACTGTCAGCAAAACAGCCTTAGAGTCTCTACCAACTCCACAGTGAATTTTAGAAGACGTGACCCTATAAACACAACTCCAGTGTTTCCAGCAGGTGATCCCTTTCTAACCTCTAGGCATCAAGAAACCCATTTCTTCTTCCTGTGTAATACACTCACTTCTCTGATGGTCTCTGGTGCTGAGGAGGGAAACAAGATTATTACTTTATTCTGCTCATGAGCCAACAAAGAGGCTTTTGGTAGGAGTGGAAGAAGGGGCAGAGCTCTGGGTTGGGAGGACAGTGATGTAGCTGTGTCTCTGCCCACCACCTCCCTCCATTCTGGAAGGGGCAGGCTGAGAAAGAGGAAGGACAGGGTGCAAGCAGGAAGGAGGAAAGCAGCATCTCACTATGCTGACCACTGTCCTAATCAGCCTCAGCACAGGGGGAAATTACAGCAGTCTAAGGAAAACTAAAAGCACTGAAAAGGAATTTTAAAAGCTGAGAATCAAATGCATTTTTGCAAGAGGCTTAGCTGACTATAACTACTTATCATCAAAATGTGAGGCTAAGACATTTTAATTTTTTCCAACGTAAGGTTCTCAGGGAACATTACCTTTATTCTCTCTTGCATAATACAAATTATGTTCCCCTGAAAGAGAGAAGTGACTTCACATGAACTGCATGTGAGAACCTACAGGAAAACCTTTCAAAAAAAAAAGGGAGAAAGAAAAGGAAAGAGGATGAGCAAAGTGTATTCTTTATACAGGAACATTTCTGAATTCAACCACATACTACTTTGGCCCTGTCTACACCAGAGAGAAAAGCACCATGTTAAAAAAAGTGAGAACTGACATGTCTTAAAGCAAGGAAAACAGTGTGAAAACACAGTATTGCCCTGAGGTAGGAGTGACAACAGCTGTGATATTTTAAAACATGCTGGCTCCTAGTGGTTAACTGTGAGGTGTGTCCTGCAGAAAATCACTAGTTCTG
This sequence comes from Ploceus nigricollis, assembly GCA_013399945.1. Classification (NCBI taxonomy): domain Eukaryota; kingdom Metazoa; phylum Chordata; class Aves; order Passeriformes; family Ploceidae; genus Ploceus; species Ploceus nigricollis. The sequence goes on along the minus strand of VXBC01008661.1, from coordinate 2,334,806 downwards.
TTTGTCACATCCCACACACCTCTCCACACAGGTATCAGTTATCACCAGAGTTGTTTCAAATGAACTGCCACAGTATAAGCAGGGTGTAAGGCACACACAGAACAACACAAAGCATTTATGTTCTGGCTCTTCATTTTATAAGCACACCCCACCTCACCATCCTTTCTGTCTTCGCTTTGAACAGAGCAACAACACTTAGGCTTTTCTTTTTGGAAGACGTGTATGGAGATGCAATATCCTCCAGAGTAGAAAGTTCTCCCATTTTCTACTTGTGGCCATTATTGGTAATGGCTCCTTGCCTGTGATTTTTTCTTTTATTTCTCTATAGGTACCGTATTATCATGAGACTTGTATGTCCTGGAATATTCCTGAGTCCAAAATTTTAAGACAATTTAGAAGTTTGACTACAATTTAAAGGTCTTTATTACCTGCAATACTAGATCTGTTTACTATTCACAGCAACTATTTATAGGGCTTAAGAAAGTAAGAAATTGTTAAATAGAAAAAAAGCCAGACATTTTCTCATCACAAGGACAGCTTTTCACTCACAGAGCTTTTGGCATTCGTCCATCAGAATATCCCCTGCTCAGCTTCACCAATACAAAGAATCTGCTAGGATAGTCAGCCAGATTGGCCTGAACGTTTCTCAGTGGAATGCTGAGGTTTAGCAACTGCTACTGGGCACACTGCTGAGCTGAACACATTAAAAAGAGAAAAAACCCAGACATGATTTACTTGAACATCTTCCTCACTTTGGTTTAGGTTTCCTTTGTGTGTGCCTCATTCAATCTCAGCCTTTACCGCTTGCCTATCTTCTGTTATGAATGTGAAAACTGTTGTCAGATTTTGTTATTAAAACCAGTGTGAGGCATTGTTAAAACCACTAGTGCATCTTATACACAGTGTGCCATAGTACTATCATTTCTCAAGAAAAATCAAGTAGGGTGAGAGGAACTGTGAGGATGAAGGCAGAACAATTATCTATCAATTCAGTCAGTATTTTCTGTCTCCAAGAACAACTTCCCACCACAAAACACTCCCCCCTGCATAGTTCTGTCAGTGTTTGATGCAACAAGGCTGAACCACACAGGGACCTGAAAGAGCAATCGATAGCACTGCTCGCTGCACCTGGCCAACATGAAGCTCTCCAGAACAGATGAGTATCTCACAGGCTCCTCAGGGATGTTGTTGATGGAAGAAGGCCAGGACAAGTTTGGGGGAAAAGGGAAAAAAGAAAGGAGTTACCAGATCATAATTAATCAGGCTGGAGATACAGGCTAGAGATAGCTTCCAATTTCTTAGCAGTGTTTTCACCATTAAAGTTTCCCAAGAACAAAAACTGAGAAATTGAAACCTGTGAGAGAATACAAAACTATTGCACTGCCACAGCGTTATGTTACGGGCAGTGTGTGGACCTTCTCTTCAGCATGTGAATCTTTGAAACACATTGTGCCATTTTGAGCACAGTCTTTCTATTTTAATCACTCCAGAAAAACTGCATCACTGAACTGGCAACTGCATGGCAACTAAAACTGCAGAAACATCAGGAGCAGTTTTCTTTCCTATCATATAATTAAAGGACATTTACAACCTCACCTAAAAATTAAAAAACAAACAAACAAAATCCAACAAACAAACAAAAATCACAAAACAAAACAAAAAAATCATGTTTGCCCAGAAAAACAAATAAACTGCACTTCACTACATTTATTTATGTAAGCAGCAAGCCATTTTATCTATGCTTTCATTAAGCTACTGTGATTGATTGCTAGTTACTTTCGAATTCCCTGTTAGAGTTTCATTTAGGGCAACACAAAACTTCCTCACTGGGATTTTCAGTTCCAAATAGAACAAAGTCATTAACAGAATTAATAGACTCTAGTAAATTTTCATTGCCAAGCTTTCTTTAAAAGAAACATGCTCATTAGCATGTTGCATGGGAAGAAAAGAAATTGAATGAGCAGGAAAGAATTAATATACCTACAGGACATGAAATGTGACTCATCTGGCAGCTGAAGCCATGCTTAAATTTTTGTATGGAGTTCTTATATTCATAATCTGTATTGCTGCTTTATTGAGAGCAGATCTCTAGTTGTCAGTGCAGGAAGTTTGCTTGTCAAGGGGATTTACTTGGAAAGAGTGAAGTCATGTTATGATTTGTAGCATCTTTTCCCAGTTTAAAAAAAACCAACAAAACACTTTTGGATGTAGCATAAAGGTTTTTCTGACTGCACAAGCTACACTCTTACTTATCACAACAGTCTTCCAACAGCAATGCATCCTGTCAGCATGGTATTCTGTGGCTATAAACTCACTTCTCATTCCTCAGCTCACCACTTACCTGTCAGGAAAAACCAAGCTCAGTGTTGTAAGGTAATCCCTACATTCAATCAGCTGTAAAAAAAATTAGCCTATTTTTTTAAGATATTCACCATGCAAATTTTGGCTTCACACTCTACTTTTAAGCCTTGTTTAGAACTGTGCTCGCAAGTGCTTCCTCAGTGAAAATCCCAGTGCAGCTGCAAATTCCTCCAGACTTATCATACTGCAGTGGTCCACAATTCTTCACCTGACACTGAATTTTCTGTAGTATACTGAGTTATGATTTGGAGCATGAGGGCACTGGAACATGCAGATACATACAACACCTGCACTTTTCAGAACTGCATTTACAGCTTGCTGTAAAAAGATTTATTTGCACCAAGGTGCCCACATTTTCATTTTCACCATTGGCTGCACCCACATTAACACACTATTGCTCCTCCATTCTTCCATTTATATTAATCTAATCTAGAAACTACTAGATTAGATCTACTCCAGCCTGCCAGGTAAATATAGCAAGTTTTCAAATACTTCCTTTCAGACATAATAGCTCTAGTCTCCTTTAGTCTTAATTCTTCCACTATCCTTTTCACCTCCCTGAGAGGTTTCAGTTAATTACAGTTTTCTCATCTGGTCTCTAGGAAGTTTTATTTTTCTCTATGTGTAGCCTTTAGTACTCATAATTCATACTGATGCTCCCTTGCTCTGAAGGACTTAACCCTTCATTCCTTTTCTTAGCGATGCATCAGCTGGGAAAAAAAGACATTTGCAGCATCTAAAAACTCAAGGATTGTTATTGGAGCAGAAAGAGCAAAGGAGACATGTCTTGCAAAGACATGCTCTCTCTAAAAAATAAAGCAAAGGTTGCAAAAACACATTGGCAGAAATGAGCATTTCACACATTACCTGCACTTCTCAAACACAAGGGTAAGGTGTGCAGGTTTTTTGAGGAAAGAAAAAACACCCCAGCACAACACAAATTTCTCAAGCATTTTCAGCTACAGCTTTCTTTTCAGCTGTCAGTGATTTCAACCTTCCTTGCAAGGAGACAGACATTTAGCTCAATTATTTTACTGCTGAGGTCTAATTTGCAGATGAGTGCCTCTTTGGGGCTTGTGTACTCATTATATTCAAACACAAACCCTAAAGAAAGGTTAACAAAACCCTGGTGCTAACATGCACCATGCAGAAGTTAACATTACTGACTTAAGTACACAACTAAGTGTTACAAAGCCTATCCCACACAGATTCAAGACAAGCAACATAGAAGACAGTAACACCTAGGAGATGATCCTGCCACAAAACTCTCACCCAGAACTCGACCTAGAACTCATACTTTACTCCAGAGGTGTTTCTGTGTTTTATGAACACACGCTAGAAAAAATGCATGAACGATTCTGTATCTGTTTTGCTAATCCCTTCATGTAGACAGGAAGCTCTGCATAAAACAGCAATCAATAGTTTCTCTCTTCCCACTACAGCTGATGTGCAAAAATGTTTCTTACTGTGCTATGGGAAACAGTCCATGTCGACACTGAATTACTTTCACTTCAATACAGTTGTTTTTTGTTCTTCTTACTATAAAAACCATAATGGAAAAAAGACATGAATTCGTATTTTATGGAAGGTTTTATTGATTGCTAAATTGCTGTCGCGTACATCAGGTATAGCACTTTAATTCCAATCCAACAAAACTAAAAAGAAGGTGCTGTTAGACACTTGTTTCTGTAAGCTTTTCAGTTGCCAAATACATATTGTTCTGCACAACTTTCATGCTGCCAGCAACACAACAGTGTTGTAGCTGCACAGCTTACACTGTATGCTTCAGTATAAGCAAAGAGTGATCTGAAAATTCATCGCTTTTACCAGTTACACTTTTTAATGTTACAAACAAAACCCATTTCCTCACTTCTCTGCAATTTTATACACAGTATAAAACAAATCTCAGGGTTTGTGGTAGAAATTATTTGATCCTATACAGAAGACAACATCAAACTTAATGAAATTAAGGACAATAATTATTTTCTGCAATTAGACTCCCATTCAAGATTACTCAAACTGACATTGCATTGTGACCCTTCCCAGAAGCATGGATAATCCATCCAGTAGATCAGATCCTCCTCTTTTGCTTCACCTTATGACTGACATGGACAAACCTAATGCCACTGCGTATCCTACATGATCAGGCCTATGTGTGTCACAACTAACTATCCAGGCTTACTCAGCACCAGAGAAGTACTTTGATGAAATCTGATAATCTTGATGCACCATAAACAATATTTACATAAAAACATGTGATGATATTCACATTACTGTCAAGGGGAAGAAAAAATTGCTGGGAAGGAAATGAACAAGTCAATCAAATGTTCAAGAATACACTTTAAAAAAAAATCACACTTAGAACTGGGGCAGCCTATCCTAGGGCCAAAAAGGAAACATTATCCCAAGTAACAGTGCATGGCCTTTAAAGTATAAACAAAATCTTTACTGAGGGCACAAAAAAGAAATGCTCTCATAACCACTGCCCCAAGATATCAGATTCCTGCAGAAGTCCAGAGAAGAAACACAAGTTCTTAAGGAGACTTTCTGATCTCTCTTCAAAATGATAAAGAGTAAAATAAATGCAGTTCCTAAAGCAAAGTGCCAGTACAGAAAAGATGTGCTAGAACTGTGGCCTATAGCTAGTGTTGTAATTTCTCCTTCCTCATTCCAAACTATCAAAAAAAAAAAAAAGATGCTTTTTTATAAAAACCCAAAACAAAATGAAACAAAAAAAATCCTCAACAGTCCCACCTCTTTTCAAGTTAAGTTGTTTCTCTCCCCTCTGATTTCCTAAAGAGGATTTCACTGTGAGCAACAAACTTCTGTATAACACTAATAATTAATTCATTGATTTCTGGAATGAAGCATTAGTAGCAGTATACAACATGCATAAGCCACAATCTGGATTTTTAACTGTTATATTAGTTAACATGGAAAGAACTGTAATCAAGATCCAGAAAAATTCAAATTACCACTCAAATAAAAGATGCTTAATCCAACTCGTAAATACCAAATTCCTCTTCCTATTTTCTGAAGTTGCTTCTGATAGTAGCTGTCAACTAAAATTCAGTTATTTATGCAGCATGGACTCCCTTAAAATAACACTGTCAAACATTCAGATTATAAATACAAGACCTCCTATGTATCATAAAAAAGACAAAAATTGTCATAATATAAACAACACAGTTTTACTAGCTTTTTGTAAATTACATTGCAAATAACTCACTTCTCTAACATAAATCCTAGATTTGAAAGAAGTCAAACTGGTAGAGAACAGAAATAATTATTGTGAACTGCTTGACATCAACGCTTCATATCAGTGAGGCCACAGACTAATTCTCAGCATCTACTCAGTGTAAAACTTGCCAGTGCAGCTATTAACACTGCTAGCAAATTTGCCAATAACGGAATGGCCAGATTACAATGATTTTCTCCACTGCCCTGTGAAGAGAAAGTACTTTAGAGCAGCACAGATATCACAGACAACCAGTAGCAAGGAGGTTTACATGTTTACTGCTCATTACATGACTACTTGTAGAGCCAATGAAAGATTTGTCCCTTCAGAAGTACAATCTTTCAGTAACAGTTTATTTTAAATTCCCTCCTAAGATCATGGGAAGACAGCAACCTGTAAAATAAGGCTTAAATGACTTAAGAGCTTTTCCTCTAGCTGAGTTTTAAAAGTTCACTGCACTCTACTGTCATATATGCTTTAGATAACTGGAAAAAACAAACAGTTCATCTACAAAGAAAGTCAACTGGTTCTGCGAACAAAATGATTCGACAGCAGTTCTTACTACAGAAGACCCACTCTGAAATAACTAACTGAGGATGAGTGCTTCCATTTGAACACTTTCCTGGGGAAAGATACACTCTGAAGATCCATTCCCTTCAATAACACAGCACCAGCAATGCTCAGTGGCCGTGTTTATAATAAGGTTTGTACCTTATTATTGTGTTGTCCTGCTTGTTTCTAAATTACTCTAACTAATTTAGTATAGACTTAGCCTATGTACAATAAACAATATTGGTCTAAAATCTGAAAGTGTCCCCCAGGAACTTCCAGAAGATGACTTCTATGCAAAAATTTGCGATTAACTTTTGAGGTCAAGCAAGGGTGTTTCAGACAACTTAGCTCATCAAAATATTTTTATAAGAATCTATTGAGTGTAAGTCTAAAAAAATAACCACTTGGACACCTATCTTTTCATGAACCATGCATGCTCCACAAAGTTAAGATTCAACTGGTTTGCTGGAATCGCAACAAAAAAAGACAAAAGGAAAGAGAAATAAAATTTATTATAAAACATGTTGAAATAGCAATGACTTAGCTGACTTCTTGCTCTGCTGTTCTAGGCAGAACAAAATGTGACTGAACGCTCTCAGGAAAGCCAAAACAAAATTACAGAAGTAGTATGTTGCCACACTAAAATCGCTTTCTCTTGATAATTTCTGGTTTCCAGCTGACAGGATGGGTTTCTTCAGTCTAAAGGGAAAAAAATAATCTCATAAGGATTATTTTAAACTTGAAACTCACCTATAATTAAGGTTTAGTTTAAAATACTACTTATGAAGTATATGTACTCTACTTTATATGTAGAGTATATATGTGCATATAAAGAGCATATACTTTATATGTAGTATATATATGCATTATTAATACCTAATCTACAATGTAATTAATTTACCCAAATTAAATTTTCTATCATCTCACTGTCTGAAGTACATAACAATACTTGTTCCGTACTTGGGTTTTTTTTTTCCAGCAAGGAAAATGATCAGGTTGCCAGTGGCATTTCCAAAACAACACTGTGGTTATCAAAGCACATGAACAGGAGTTGCCAGTGACAGGCCTTCCAGACATACCTACATCAGTACTGGTAGATGTCACAGAGTGTATTTTGCCCAACTTCAAAACAGACAAAAAATTCCTGATTCTTTAAGAGTTATTCCTAGTCTAATTCAGTGCAAAATTCCAAGGTTTAATAAAAATTCTTATATTCTTTATATTGAAGACAAACACTGGTAAACTATACAATCATCTGTTGTCTTCTTCACTGGTAAATTAATTCATATTTTAGAATAAAAGTTTGAAAATAAGCTCTTTACTCTAAATTCTAAAAATTGTCAAGGCAAATAACTAATCCAGATCATATAAATAAGTACAATAAACCTTAAAAGTGCAATCCTTTTACTGATTCCCATGTTTTTATCAATATAACCCCAAACAGTTCCCCAGTGGGTTCAAAACTCAATGTATTCAGATTTCTCTAAACTTCACCACAAAGGCCTTTTACAGAAGAGTTCACAGACCTGACACTTATTTGTACTACAGCATACAACAATAATTAGGAATGCAGAAATTAGCTACTGTCCTGTTAATGCTAATACAGAGGTCTTTCAAACTTCCAACAAAATGGATGACGTAAGTCTGAACATGTCCCCCACAGATATGTGTTATGTTTGTCTGAATTTTTCTGATTTTATAAAAATACTTTAAAAAGACACTTTGACATACCGCAGTATCATCTTCTTTATATACTTTTATGGTTTTATCAGCTTCAGCTGTTAGCAATCTGCTTTCTGACTGGTCAAAAACACAAGCAAATATTCCTGATTCACTGTCCAAAGAACCTGGCTGTACAGCTGCATGTACTCTCTGGAAATTGTATCCAGTTCTCCAGTCCCAAAGGTGCATAGTGCCATTATCAGCTACAACAAACAAACAAAGAAACTTAGTATTTTGACCAGTTAATTTCTATCTGTTTTCTAAAAACAGCATAATGAACAACTAGTAAATACATCAGGAATACACCACACAACATTCATGTAGAATAGCTCAGTACACCCTGTAAATTTTCCTACTTTCTGCTGTTTCCTTCCTCAGAATCTCATCCAGATTTTTATCAGATAACCCAGAGAGATGATACATTACATCACAGGGCAATTACAGCAAGTTGCTTTGGAGGCACAGTAAGGACTGGCATTCTAAATATCAAGCTCCTTGCTCAGTAGCTCCACTCAAGTTGAATGAGGAGGCATCATCCTCCCAAAGAGATTAGGACATTAACAACTCTTTACTTAATGCAAAGTAGGTTTAACATTTGCAGAAATTTTGTTCCGAATCCAGCTTAAACCACTGCCAGTATTGCTGCTACTGGCATCAGCTACAGGGCATTCACAGCAGTCTGAACTCTCTATTCAGAAGGATGCTCTCAAGAAAATTTTTCAGTTACAAAACCCAATACCCTTCAAAAGCATTACCTAGCCAAAACAGATCTATTAAAAATTAAATTTCTCCACAGCTGCCAGCTAGACTAGAAATCCAGATGTTTCAAGAAGGGTGTTTCTACAGTAGAAAACTCCAAGGTAAAATCAACTTCTTTTGATTCAGCATCACCTTCTCTGAAGCTGTTGCAGATAGCATGAGGATGTAAAGGGGAGAATTGATACTCAAATTTTAACTTTTTAAAAGTCGCAATTAATATTAGAAAATGATAATAGGTTTTTTTTATGTGGAGAAGGTGTTTTTTAAGATTCAGCTACTACTAACATAAAAAAGTCTTAAAAGGATGCTCTGAAAGTGTCTTCAAATAGTAATAATGACATGTAAGTCCATTCCAGTATTTTGTGAAGTTCTTGTTCTTACTGGGGATGAGCCATTTGTCAAATACAGCTTTATCCAAATTTTAAAACCAAGGGCCCCTTTTACACATAGTTGGAAACATAACCAAACTAAGGTGACAATGTAATTGGCTGTTTCCCAACTCCTGCTTAGCACATTTCCATCTTACTCTACATCCCTAGCCTACAGGACCAAGGGCACATTGGACCAAGTGCCTTATTCCCAATCACTTTCAGCAAGATGTTTCCACATCCTCTATCCAGTCTCACTGCCTCAACATGCAGCTAACTCTAGTGGAGGCATTAATGACCAGCAGATCATAAAAGACGGACTCTGGAGCCTTGCAGCAGCAGCCAGCTGAGAAGAGGAAACCTCTTCCATGCAGTACATTAGAAGTCCTTCAAATTTATTTTATTTGCATGCAGCTCAGAAACATCCAAGGACATGAAAGTGGCCCTACTCACTATGAAATTAAATGATTTCCTGCAGCAGGCTGACAGGCCTAGGTAAGGCAGAGCTCCATGAGCATCTCTGCCTAAGGACCTCCAGCCACATGTACATGGGGGAGAGGAGAGGAATGTGTATTTCTCATTTTTACCTCCTGAGACCAGAACACCATCGGAATTTACAGCCAGTGTGTTTATAATAGCATTGTGACCAGAGAGATTCTGAATGAAGTTTCCATCTGGGAATTTCCACTGCTTAATATTATCTGGAGAACCAGATGCAAATGTGTAACTGAAAGAAAATGAACACAGTATATTAAAGCTCAAAATAGCTGTAGTGAGAGCAAATGTTCTTCATTAAAACTACTGCTAAATGCTAGTTGCAAAATTACTTAATATTAAAACTGCTTTTCTGACATGTTTACTTCACATGGAATTAAGCAATTTTATGAAGTCATGAATTACCTATTCCTACTGTTTTCTTTCCACTTCATAAACTAAACTTTATAACAGCCTATATGCCATAGGATTTAATATGCAAACAAATATTTAAAATGCACATTAAGTTCTCTTCAGTTGTTATTCTGGCAAATTTTCAGGTATCAGGGCATCATCAGCAAAAGTAACAGGATAAAAAGGCAACAAACCCCAAGCATAGGCTAATGGCTAGTCTTCCAAAACTACATAAGCAAGGAAAAAGCCCTGCAAAAATGTAAATGCGAAAGACAATTTCTTCCACTGAGTTACCCAAAAATAAAAATATCCTTCATTTTAACATGTGCAAGCAGTTACATGGTTATTTGGGTAGCCTGTAGGAATACTTTAATTTGCCACAATGTCCAGAGAATTTGCTGTCTATTTAAAAGATACCACAAATATAAAAGTTGAGTACTATGAGAAAATACTACATTAAAAAAATAGAAATACCAAACTATAGGTTGACAGTTGCTACCACTTGAGAAGAACACTTCAAGTTTATTTTCAGAAAGGTGTAATTGATGAAGCTGAAACCTGAATTACCTTTTTTTTCAGAATGTAAGTAAAATAGAGGCTTCTTCTATAGCTAACAGGCTATACATTTTTTCAAGCACACACTGGAACAGAGTTTATTCATACCAAAGATTCTGAATTTCTGATAGAAATGATAGAATGTAATTTTAAAATATTAAAGGTGCAGAAGTAATCAAGTTCTATGTGAACTCCTTTTCTCCATTGTTTTAATGGGGATCTAAACAGGCAACTGTTGTGCATCAAAATACAGCATCTAAATTTAGAGCACTTCCAAGAACATCTGCTTCAAAGCTTCAATTCTCACATCGAGTTTTTTTTTTAAGGCCAGTTAAGATTGATACTGCAGTGTCTTCTGCAGTAAACCACATATTCAAAAGAAAGACCATTCTATTAATCACTGTCTCCTTTAACATTAATCACATGTGTGCATTGGCACATTACAAAACTACTGCAATTCCTGCTCACAACCATTCAGTTACATATTTATTATTAGCCTTACGCATCACTGAGTTTAAAGGACTGAATGAAAGGCACACACATAAGTAATTCTGTGGGATATAAGGCATTCTCAGGATTCCTAATGTATACCAATGCCAATACTAGGGAAGCACAATCAGTGCAGTAAAATGTATCTGATAATTGATACATACATTTTTGCATCATCCTAAGTGCATTAGTTTCTCACACTATTATGCTCTACTATTCTAGATCATCATTCACATTGGCTCTCTTCAATTCTCAAAAAACTGTGAAAGTGTAACAGAAAAAAGAAAACTTACTGTCTTGGATGTAGCACTACTGCTCTTACAGATTTCTTGTGATTTGTTAAAGTAACACGAGTTTTTCCTGCCACCAAGTCCCAGAGCCGTATGGTAGTATCATGACTGCCTACAATGAGAAGAAAATTAAAAAAAAAAGTAGAAACCATCACCTTGATTTTATCATAATCATTACTTTGCTAAGGCAGCCAGAATGATGTGAGAGAGACACAAATACTGTGCTAATGTCACCTCAGATGAAGATGATGCCAGATTCCAAAAGTATTTTTACTAAATCCAAGAACTAAGAAGCTACATGGCAAAGCTGGATTTTGACATAATGGGAACAAAAACGAACACTTAACCACAGTACTGGACACTCCATAACTGAAACGGGGAGAACTGAAATATCACAGAAAATGGAAGTCTCAATACATATTATAACATAAATGAAAACACCAGAAAAAAAAGGAAGTGCAGAAAAGCATTCAAACAATGCACAGCCATACTTGCTTAAACATACCATTAATAGTATGTAATAACCATTGCATGGCCCATTTTCAACAGAAACTAGTATGAGATTTGAGCAAATTCACCAAGATAACATTATGAACATCACACAATGACTGAACAAACACATTTACCATTAGGTTTTTCAATCATGTTACTCATGAAACCACAGCTACCATACCTGTAATAATTTGTGGTTCTGCAGCTTGGCACTTCACAGTTGCTACTGCATTTGTGTGTCCTGACAGTGTGTGCACACTGGCTTTTGTCCTTACATCCCAAATCTACGAATTCACAGCAAATATGTCAGAGGTCAGTAACAGGTGCTTATTCAATGGATTTTAGGCACTGTCATCGTTTACATAATTTCCTTGCTATAGTCCTACAGATTAAAAAATTGTATTTAGGTGGTATTTTTCACTCAACCATTTACTACAGAACTGCCTCAGCTGGCAAATTTCAAGGGGAGCAGGAACCTGCCAGTGAACTTCCAGGCATATGGATAATTCAAGTCACCATAATCCCAGACCATCTTCTAAATATTAAGCAATCCTACATATACTATGTAGTCTATCTACTAAACTAAGAAATAAAACATTATCCTGAAGTGACATGGCCCGTTCGTGCATTTGGGCTTCAATTTTATCAACAATACACGACAAAGCTAACACAAATCATCTTATTATTTCATCTACATTGATGATAACTTTTGCTAAGTGCTCATTTTTACAAATGAAGATATTGAAATACACACACCAAGATGTTAAAATGCAACAATGCTATACTTACTCGTGCTGTTGAATCTCTGCTGCATGTCACCAGCACATCTATTGTTGGATGCAAGTCTAAGCCATAAACAGCACTTAGATGACCGTGGTAATGTCTGATAACCTAGATGAATAAAAACCACACAAACTAATAATTGAAAGAATATTCTAAATGCTTTGATTTCTGTATTTGCTACTACCAATTCCTTCAATTAAAGAAACTGCAGCTTACTTTATTGTATTCAAGATCCCAGCATTTCACTTGTTTGTCTTCTCCACAAGAAAAGAGGTATGGACTTCTTGCACTTACTATCACCCCGCGTACAGTACTGATGTGTCCCGTCAAAGACAATTTCAATTTGCCACTAGCAAGGTCCCAAATCTGCACCAAAATAAGACAGGAAAAAGCTACACAGTGGATCTGGGTGAACAACCCAGATGTAACTGATCCTGCTGGAACGTAAGTTAAAAATACAGTCACATAAACACTTGCTCTCCAGATACTACCATGTAATAAAGGAAATCTCAAGAAAAGAACTAGTGCTACTCCACAAATCCTTTATGAAAAGGTAACAAAAGAAAAAATGTTCTGCAGTTCATTATTCCGCAAACAGCAAACAAGAAATTGTTTCCAAGGGCTGGAAACATTTTAAATAAAAAGAGCACCAAAAAACCCCACCCCCTGCAAACTTTGTCAGTCATTTCTTCCAACCTCTTACCTTTATGGTTCTGTCAGCAGAGCCAGTAACAAACCACTGATTTCCTGGTTCTACTGCAATACATCTCACCCAGCCCAGGTGACCACTGATAACCTTCAGAAAATTAAAAAAAAATTTCTACGTCAGAAATAATGCAGTACCTTTTGATGTCATTTTCCTTCTCCAACACTGACATTTGCTAGTATTTACCAAGAAAAGTCAAATTTGAAATCAGATCTGAAGACAGCTTGATTTCTACTTCAGTTAAACAAAGAGAAAATGAGAAATTTACATACACCAGACTTGGGGAAGCTGCAATACGTAAAGACCCTGTTCGTATAAGCAACTTTTTCACATCCTTTGAGAGTCCATAACACCGTGGCTCAACACTTGAAGCTTTGCAGAGAAAGACTGTATTTGAGCAGATTCCTTATGCTGCTGTATAGTGCTTATACAAAGAACAATTATAAAAATATTGGCTATTAAATCACATTTCTATACAATAACCTCTCAAAGCATACCATCTTATTTTCCCCAAAACAAGGGTAATATGAGAGTAGGACACTTTGCAATAATAAAATAATGGAGACTGATCTCACAAGCAATACTCTGCCAACACATGCTTTGCTTTCGGCAGCCTGTTTCTCTAAATTCTCCAAAGTCATTCAGCTAAAATCAAACCCCATAACTGGTTTCACTGGATGTCATGTTTCATGTACTGTCATATAGCTCATTTCAAAAGATTTAAAACACAACAAAGCTTCTTAGGCAGAACTACAGCAAACCTTCCACCAAATTTATTGTACCACAGCTACAAGAGTAAAAAAGAGGTTCAAAGAGAGATTGTGTTAGTTTTGATCACTTTTCAATCATATTTTTAAATCATATTTGATTATATTTTTGCGAATGAGAACAAAAATTATTATTTGAGGTCTTACATAGAGTATGTTTACTTTTATATGCACGTTCGTGTCATATAATTTCTAACTTACTCTGTACAGTTTCCAAGGTGGATGCCACTGAGGTTTGGGCATGGTTGGAGCCTTCTTTGGCATTAATGCAGAATTTTTGTTTCCACCAGCTTCCACCATAGCCTGTAAGTTAAAAGAAGGGTTACTCTTCTGGTTTGTAGCTTATCTCTTTGTCCAAAGCCTAAAACTTTCTCATTCTGCCTTCTCAATACTGCTTAAATTTAGTCGGTCAGGAGATCTCCAGACAACACATACATGGATCCAGAAGCAATCTGGTCAACACCATGTCCTGTTCAAGTTAGATGTGCAACAGACTCACCACAGACATCCCAGGAGGTTGGGAACGCTCAGATATTCCAGCATGCCTGTAAATGTCACCCACACCAGCAGCGGTCCGGTTTGCATCCAGCCTAGGGTGAGTGAAAATGGCTCATGAATTGCAATCTACTTTCTCCTGCCAAGTGATGAGGCACCACAGGGCTGCACCCAGCTGAGTGCTCTACACCTCTCAGGATGGAGAGTTCACACCCTGTCCAGGGCCTGACCACCCCAAGGTACAGATACCACAAAGTTTCACATTTTTCTCTTCTAACTAAACAAAATTTCCCTTGTCCCAACTTCTACCCACTCCCTCTTGTGACAATACAAAATAAAAAACATACAGAAAAACAAAGCCTGTCCACATTAAAAACAGTTTCTTTAAGAATATTCTAATTATTCCAAGTAGCTCTTATCCCAGCTTCTGTGATTTGCCTGGCAATTCCCATAGATAACAGTTCAATGAGGTAACACAGCAGTACCTGGACTGGGAAGCAGGAAGTGCTACAGCTAAGGACTGTGCTGCAGATTCACTTGGCATCCTCTGGACCTTAGTATCTGCTGTCAAAGCCACACCTTGAAAAAAAAAAACACATTAGAAACAAAGACAACTCCTTTAAACAGGAACTCAGAAGTGTATTATACATATGTATATATACACATATACCTGCAAACAAGGGCCTGACACACCTGTAATAGAAATTCTCATCCTTCAATAACATTGAATTCAAATCTACTGAAATCTTTATTTTGGCGCAAATCCTTTCCATCTTGATCTACTATATATGTGAGTACAAAATTTCTAGAGTATAAAACAGTATGTCAGTGGAAACAAACAAAAAAAAAGTCTAATTAAGAGCAGCATCCATCTTTATATCCAGCTTTAACTGCTATGGAAATCGAAACATCACAGAAATAAACATGATCTTGAGAAGCATTTGCTAACTCAGGCCCTTTAGTACAATCTATAATCCATCCCTATGCGGTGTTTGGCATCACACAGTGGTGCCAGAACCACAACAGGTTTAGTCCTACTGAAGTGAGAATTTCAGGCTACATCTTCAGATTTTTAACCTTATCTCAAAAACAGGAGATATTGTCTAAAAAAAAATTTAAAACTCTTTGTGAAGTATAGTTTTGGTGCAGACTGGTGAATTTAACTCATCACTTTATTTATTTTCCTAACCAAACTTCTGTGAGTTGACAACAAACTCAGTATTTGGGCAAAATATTCAGGTTAAAACAAGAAACAGCAAAGAAAGAAATCTGATTTTCAACCCTGATACAAATGATTCTGTTAAAAGAACACTAAACTTAAGGAAGCCACTGTGAGCAATTCTTGTCCCCACAGTTAGAAGCAACTGTGCCTAGTTCTTTATGGTTGAGGGTCCATTGAACACTCACATCTGTTAGGTTATAAATCAAGACAACAGATTTTCCACTATACTCGTAATAAACTTCAGCACAATAAATGATCAACAGCTAAGAAGTTCTTACAAGAACAGAGCAGGATCCATTAATAGCAGTGGCAATGAGCAATGGCCAGTGTAACAACACAGAAACATAACCCTTACAAGCACAGGCAAAATCACACGAGACTAAATTTATTACACCCTCAAGTCTCTTCCCCAGAGCAAGGTGGTGAAACCTGCACCTTTCTGCACTGGGGATGAAGAGTAGGCAACATTCCACTACTATTAAGTATGGATTCACATCAAGAGGAAGCCTGCTCCTGCTAGGATGAAAGATATCTTGTTCAAACAGGAACCCAAAAAAATCCATACAAACACTTAAAAAATTTTACTTACCAGGCCCAGATGGGTATGGGTGTGTACCAGTTACCATATACTCAACTTCTTGTCCTAAAGAGCAAGACAATGTTACATTAATAATTACACTTTATACTGCACTGCAAACAATGCAATCAAACAGCAAACAGAGGAAAAGAGAGCAGATCAAACACAGCAAAAGAAACTCTTAACCACCTTCAATGTACTTAGACATTTCTTATTTTCATTAATTTAATTTGCTCTGGTTATCTCCATTTTAGAGAACTCAACTCTAAAAAATAATTAATTTGAATGGTGAAGCTACCTGTTATCAAGAGGACTCAAGAAAAAAAATCTTCATACTGCCTTTGAAGCAGATATCATGTATTCAAAGAGCACAGGTGTCTGAAATGTAAGCTAGTCAGCTGGTTGTCTGTGATTGTTCTGACAAAATTGAAAAAGGTTCTTTTCTTAAAAGATTTTTCATTCTCTCTCAACATGTTTCACTTTCCCAATACTTCCAAATAAATCACCTTGGACAGAATCTCAGTATCAACTGAATATCAACTATCTCAACCAATATGAGGCAGCATTTTTAGAAGAGAAATTTTCATACGGGATCTACCTAATCCATACACATTTTATATATCACAAAACATATATTGAAAAAAACTCTACAGATTTGAAATAAAGTGTTTTCTGGTTTAAAAACTGCACAGCTAAAAGACTGTAAATATACTATGAAACAGAATTAAAATAACAAAAAAACCACCCCAAACAAAAAACAACACACAAGAATGCCAAAACAAACAAAAGTCAACAAAAGAGCATGTCCTTAATCATCATGAACTTGCAAACATAACAAATACATTACTCAACTCTAACACCTAAGCACACCACACACTAACATTACCAAAAACTACTCTTTTCACCAACTAATCACTATAAAAAATCCACAGCACCCAATGACTCCTTTGTTAAAAGCAGCTTTCCCCTTTTTCTGAATCACTTACTGCCTGTGGACCCTAGCAAAAAAAATACCAATGAAAAAAGGGTTTTTTGATTTCTGTATTTATCTCCAGTGGATTAGCACTGGACTGCATTCTGCAGATTTTACATCAGTGAGACTGTTACATATAAATACATATAAATATAGCACTAAGGGCAAACTAACCTTGATTTCCAGAATACTGTTTGTGTCCATAGGGATCCCCAGTGTTGGGGCCTCCTTTCTCCCTCAGGTTCTCTTTGAGCGTGGGCATGTGTAGCACTGAGCCGTACTCCGTGCGCAGCTTGACTGCCATCTTCACCTTGTGACTGTGGCAAGAGTGAAGCAAAACCCTCATTGAACCCCAGCTTCTGAACTGTTACCAAATTTTGAAATATTTTAGAGAGGATGTCATAAAACTTACTTTACAACTCCAATATTTCTCTCCCCTCAAGATTACACTGTTGACAGTACAGAAACATCTGAATTTCTGACTTGGGTGGAGCAATCATTGACAGAGTTTAAAACTTCACTGAGTGCAGCAGCACTTACCTTTCTTCATCCAATGGGATAGGCTTGGCATTATCAGCTACAAACATGTCATGGGTTCTCTTCAAAGACCTGAACACAAGTGTGTGCACAGAATGCTTTTGGACTTCCTAAAATAAAGAAAAGAACATTTAAATAAATTTGAACAGATTTAAATCAAAAACTGAATACTGAAACATAAATTGAACTGAGTAGCAATTTCTCAGTTCTGTTAGATGGCATGCAACCATTCGGTTCACAGAAGACACTAATCTTCTTGGCAACCAAAAAATTAAGTTATTATGTTAGTTGTTTTACTTCAGTGTTCATTCAAAACTGTATTCTATTCCTTGAAAACTTACAAGACTTTGAAAAGCAAGCCAAAAACTTTAATCAAACTTTCTGCACTGGTATCTACATGACAAATCCATGAACATAAAAGCTTTTATACCACGCCCTCCCCAGTTTTGTTTTTATATGTAGGTAATAAAGAAGCCAATTCAGAAAAAAAAAACCCTGTAAATTTTCCTTCGCTACCACTGTAAAAAGAACATGAGCAATCATGAATTTCTCTGCATGGTACCACTTCATGTTAACATGGCTAATTACCACCCAGCAACAGCAGCTGTTGACACCACAAACGGAGGAGTGGGTACCACCACGTCTCCCCAACAGGGAACAAGCTTCTGCCAGTAATTTTTGACAGATGCTTTTTGTAAAAAACCAGCTCATAGTGTTGCATCGGGCAGCAGTCATTGCACCTTGTTCTATAGCCTTGACAGCCCCACATGCCTTCAGAAGTGCACGGTATTCACCCCACAGTAAAGATTCTACAACCTATAAAACCAGTGGCTTTCTCCACAGCTGGCACTCCCAAGCCCTCACAAAAAAAGCTGAGGTTTCCTTTATGGGCTAACAGAGTCAGTAGCTCTCTGGTGGTTAAACACCACAGCATCACTTCCCCACAATCACAGAACATGCTGAGCTGGAACTGGATTACCGGGATCATCGAGTCCAGCTCCTGGCCCTGCACAGGACACCCCAAGAGTCACACGCTGTGCCCAAGAGCATTGCCCAAATGTTCCTTGAACTCTGTCAGCCTTGCTGCTGTGACCACTTCCCTGGGGAGCCTGTTCAAGCGCCCAACCACCCTGTGGGTGAAGAACCTTTTCCTGATATCCAACCTAAACTGCCCCTGACACAACTTCAGGCCATTCTCTTGGATCCTGTCACTGGTCACCACAGAGATCAGATCAGAGCCTCTCCTCTGCTATCCCCTCAAGAGGAAACTGTAAACTGAAATGAGGTTTCCCTTCACCCTCTTCTCCAGTCTGAATATGGCAAGTGACCTCGTCCATTCCTCATAAAGTTTTCCCTCTAGACCATTCACCTCCATATCCTTTATACCTTTTCCTGATGTTGTGGAACCCAAAACAAAAGTCACCACTCGAGGTGAGGCCGCCCCAGAGCAGAGCAGAGCGGGACAATCCCCTTTCTTGACCGGCTGCCGATGCTGTGCCCGATGCCCCCCAGCACCAACTCCGCATTCGGCACAAGTCTGGCAAAGCAAACCCGCTGCTCGCTGCTCACTCCCGCCCCAGACACGCACACTCCGGTGACCCGCACCCGCTGCATTCTACAGGCACCTCGCTGTCCCCGGGCCGAACCGGGCGGGGGCCGCGCAGACGGAGGGGCCGGCACGGACCATCCCCACAGCGGCCTTTCCCACCCAGGGGACAGCGAGGGTGACGGGTGCGGGGCGGCGCTTCTCCCGCCCAGCCCCAACCCGCTCCCGCTCCCTGGTCTCGCCCAGAGCGTCTCAAGGGCGCGACAGAGTGAACACGCGGGGCCGCTCCCCCGTCCCTCACCTCCGCCATGGCGCCGCCGAACTCCCCCCGCTGCGGCCGCTATGGAGCCACTTCCGGCGCCTTCCCGCGCCGAAACGGAAGTGACACATAAGAGGGAAATAGACGCAGTGACAAAGCGGAGGGGCGGGGCGTATGGCGACCCTTCCACTCGGTGTACGGGGGGTCGGGGGTTCGAGCCCCGCTGGCGCTGCCGGAGCAGGCGGTGCGAGTCACTGCATCAATGTGTACAATTATATAAAGGGGTGGTGACAAGAGAATGGAGCCAGGCTCTGCTCGGTGGTGCCAAACAACAGGACAAGAGGCAGTGGGCAGAAACTGGTGCACCGGAAGTTCCACCTGAACATGAGGAAGAACTTCTTTACTGTGCAGATGATGGTGCAGCGGCACAGGTTGCGGAGAGTANCGGGCAGCGGCCGGCAGAGGGCGGTGTGGCGCTGCGGGAGAGGCGCCGGCGCTGCCCCGCTGCCGGCCCGCAGCGGGGCCCGTGCGCTGCCTCCTCAGGGTGAGGGATTGGGCCTGAGCTGGGCAGTCCCGCTTTGGGTCTGAAACTATCGGCCTTTGCAAATGTTTAGGGCCGCGGAGCTACAGGTTTCATGTATTGCTTTCCTCGTGAGTTCTCAAGGGTGCAGCCATACAGTGTTGAACCACGATGATATGGATGTTATACATTATAGCTGATCTTTTGGGAACAGTGTCTTTAGTTTGGCTCCACAGGACCTCCTTTCGATGGAGAGTGAAGCGTGTGAACGAGCTGGCAACCCTGCACTTCGTGGCAGAGTATTGGTTGTCAAAGGGCAGAGGCTGTAATTCTCTTCCAAACGTACCCTGGTACTCCACCAGATATTTCACTTCCATTCATGAGCAGAATAACCAAATGCATTTGTGCAAATTTTAAATAGGCACCTACTTTCTCCACATATACTCACCTGCTCTTAATTCCAGGAAGTCTTGTCCTCCTGAGCAGTAGCTGGGATTTGGCAAGCTCATCTTTTGCAGCCGCTCCGTCATAATGCTCTTCTTTACTACCAAACCAGCCACGCACTCTGTCTGCTTGCCTGCATGCCTGAGCTGTGAACAGTTTACAAAACAATCTGAACTAGAAGGAATTCAGTGTAACATAGTTGGTTCAAACCTGCTGTCTTTATTAGCTACAGGACAGCGTTAGCCTGGGATTATTTCTGGCACACAACTTGGTTTTTTGACATAAATATCGTGTTTTTTCTGCAGCTGCTGGGTCTCTTCTGGTGGCTGCACTGGTGGTTTGTATTTAGTGATTTAGGATACAGTGCTGGAAACGTGCTTGCAGTGGCTTTGAGCCCCAGCTCCCGTTCTAGGTAGAGATGGGGAGGAGATGCCAATTACATTGTGTCAGTAGCGGTGGAGAACTATTGCCAGCTCAGCTTCAAGCCAAGGCAGCCAGGTTTCATGTTTAACATGTCAGTTTATTTTGGTAGTCCCTCTGGTGCGGCTCACAATCCCTGCTGGATTTCAGAGCTTGCCACAAAGACCAGCACAGCATCTTGTGGAGGGGGAGCATTGTCTGTCCTTGCTTAAAGTGCAACCTAGAGTGCAAACTCCACAGGGCAGTGTGTCAAAATGGGGCAAGTCTCTTACATCCTCTTGGGCTGATGAGGTTAGACTGAAGATACACAACATTTGAAAGGAAGCTTGGGGAGAGCTAGGCATTTCAAACAGGTTTATCTTTCTTTTTTAAGGTTGCACACAGAGTAACATGTGCCTGCTTGATCACTCAGTTGACTGGTGGATTTGATGTGTGGAAATGGTTTAAAGGCTAGTCTCTGGCTGTTTATAGAGTTGTTTCCTTCCTGTTTTCTGTTGAAAGAAATCAGACTTATTTCCACTGTCTTTTAAAGGGAAACAAAATTTGAAACATGCACTCTGGTGGCAAAATAAAAAAAAAATTATATTTAGCAAGAAAACTTGTCTGCACTTGTTATTACTATTAATAGTAGTATTCACATGGCCCTGGAGTTGCTATAGTTTTCTAATTTTTTTACACATAAGCATCCCCTCAGAAATTTAAAATTTGAATTTCTTTCCTGTTATCCTTGTAATGCTTTAGAAACTCAGAGGACAAATTAATCTTTTCAGAGTTTTCAGAATCCAGTTAGAGGACAAATTTAATTTTTTTTTCCTAGAAGGTTTAGTCTAGGGTGAAATTTAGTCCTGGAACATCAATAAATCGTGTCAGTAATATTAATAAGAATATGCACTTCATTAATTTTCTTTGTTACATATGACTTCTTGATGTGTTCTTGCATGTCAGCTACAGCTGCAATTCTGGAAATAGCTAACTATGTATTTTTTTATAAGCACTATTTCACAGAATGTGACTAGCAAACTGGATGAACTTTTAGTGTTATATTAAAGCCAAAGGGAATAGCCCAGTCATTAATGTTGCTCCCAGAACANAGGACAAGAGGCAGTGGGCAGAAACTGGTGCACCGGAAGTTCCACCTGAACATGAGGAAGAACTTCTTTACTGTGCAGATGATGGTGCAGCGGCACAGGTTGCGGAGAGTATCTCTCACTGGAGATACTCAAGAACACTGTAGACACAGCCCTGTGCCGCATGCTCTGAGATGGCCCTGCTTGATCCGGCAGGTGTGACCTCACTGCGTCCCTCCAGCCTGAGCCATCCCGCGGCCATCCCGTAGGTGCTGTGTCCCCGGGGACGGCGGCGGGCGCGGCGCGGCGCGGTGCGGGCAGCGGCCGGCAGAGGGCGGTGTGGCGCTGCGGGAGAGGCGCCGGCGCTGCCCCGCTGCCGGCCCGCAGCGGGGCCCGTGCGCTGCCTCCTCAGGGTGAGGGATTGGGCCTGAGCTGGGCAGTCCCGCTTTGGGTCTGAAACTATCGGCCTTTGCAAATGTTTAGGGCCGCGGAGCTACAGGTTTCATGTATTGCTTTCCTCGTGAGTTCTCAAGGGTGCAGCCATACAGTGTTGAACCACGATGATATGGATGTTATACATTATAGCTGATCTTTTGGGAACAGTGTCTTTAGTTTGGCTCCACAGGACCTCCTTTCGATGGAGAGTGAAGCGTGTGAACGAGCTGGCAACCCTGCACTTCGTGGCAGAGTATTGGTTGTCAAAGGGCAGAGGCTGTAATTCTCTTCCAAACGTACCCTGGTACTCCACCAGATATTTCACTTCCATTCATGAGCAGAATAACCAAATGCATTTGTGCAAATTTTAAATAGGCACCTACTTTCTCCACATATACTCACCTGCTCTTAATTCCAGGAAGTCTTGTCCTCCTGAGCAGTAGCTGGGATTTGGCAAGCTCATCTTTTGCAGCCGCTCCGTCATAATGCTCTTCTTTACTACCAAACCAGCCACGCACTCTGTCTGCTTGCCTGCATGCCTGAGCTGTGAACAGTTTACAAAACAATCTGAACTAGAAGGAATTCAGTGTAACATAGTTGGTTCAAACCTGCTGTCTTTATTAGCTACAGGACAGCGTTAGCCTGGGATTATTTCTGGCACACAACTTGGTTTTTTGACATAAATATCGTGTTTTTTCTGCAGCTGCTGGGTCTCTTCTGGTGGCTGCACTGGTGGTTTGTATTTAGTGATTTAGGATACAGTGCTGGAAACGTGCTTGCAGTGGCTTTGAGCCCCAGCTCCCGTTCTAGGTAGAGATGGGGAGGAGATGCCAATTACATTGTGTCAGTAGCGGTGGAGAACTATTGCCAGCTCAGCTTCAAGCCAAGGCAGCCAGGTTTCATGTTTAACATGTCAGTTTATTTTGGTAGTCCCTCTGGTGCGGCTCACAATCCCTGCTGGATTTCAGAGCTTGCCACAAAGACCAGCACAGCATCTTGTGGAGGGGGAGCATTGTCTGTCCTTGCTTAAAGTGCAACCTAGAGTGCAAACTCCACAGGGCAGTGTGTCAAAATGGGGCAAGTCTCTTACATCCTCTTGGGCTGATGAGGTTAGACTGAAGATACACAACATTTGAAAGGAAGCTTGGGGAGAGCTAGGCATTTCAAACAGGTTTATCTTTCTTTTTTAAGGTTGCACACAGAGTAACATGTGCCTGCTTGATCACTCAGTTGACTGGTGGATTTGATGTGTGGAAATGGTTTAAAGGCTAGTCTCTGGCTGTTTATAGAGTTGTTTCCTTCCTGTTTTCTGTTGAAAGAAATCAGACTTATTTCCACTGTCTTTTAAAGGGAAACAAAATTTGAAACATGCACTCTGGTGGCAAAATAAAAAAAAAATTATATTTAGCAAGAAAACTTGTCTGCACTTGTTATTACTATTAATAGTAGTATTCACATGGCCCTGGAGTTGCTATAGTTTTCTAATTTTTTTACACATAAGCATCCCCTCAGAAATTTAAAATTTGAATTTCTTTCCTGTTATCCTTGTAATGCTTTAGAAACTCAGAGGACAAATTAATCTTTTCAGAGTTTTCAGAATCCAGTTAGAGGACAAATTTAATTTTTTTTTCCTAGAAGGTTTAGTCTAGGGTGAAATTTAGTCCTGGAACATCAATAAATCGTGTCAGTAATATTAATAAGAATATGCACTTCATTAATTTTCTTTGTTACATATGACTTCTTGATGTGTTCTTGCATGTCAGCTACAGCTGCAATTCTGGAAATAGCTAACTATGTATTTTTTTATAAGCACTATTTCACAGAATGTGACTAGCAAACTGGATGAACTTTTAGTGTTATATTAAAGCCAAAGGGAATAGCCCAGTCATTAATGTTGCTCCCAGAACATGGAGATAGCATTCATTATCATTTACAAGAAAACTTTGAAGTAATATTTGCTACCAGTAAAAGCAAATAAGAAAAAAGGATGTTCATCTCAGCAGAAGTGAACATTTAAGTTTACAATATTCTTCTCATAGGATGACACGATTACAACACTGCTGATTTAAAAAGACATTTTTAAATCAACAGCTATTTTTAAATTGGAACACTATAGCTCAATGTAAGCCAAGAAGGTTCTGTTCCCCAAGACCTCTTTTGGGGATCCATCCAGCTCTGAAGAGCCATGATCTGGTGATCATGACTCGCTTGCTCGGGGGCTTTGTGTAAAGAGGGTTGCATCACTGGCCAGCACTACAAACACCAGGGCAGCGAGCAAACAGTCGTTCCTCAAAACACACACACGCCTCTGCCAGTAAGTGCCTTTTTAGTAAAAAATACTGTACACAGGGGTGTCCTGGAACACCGACAGGTCCATGGAGTACTATTGCACCTTCTAGCAGACATGCTAGAAACCACATTAGCTCTGGGAACACCTTATCATCATCACATTAGCTCTGGGAACACCTTCTCATTAACCACGTGAGTTGGAGGAGGGAGTATGAAGGACGAGAGGTTGTTCTGTTTTGAAGAGAGTACTTCTTTGATACCATTTTTAGAAGAAATTTAAGCTATAGTTTTGGTTCTTCATAAGGCTTTATTCAATCCTTATAGTGTCAGCCTGACTGTAATGGTTGCAAGCATGAGAGTAAAATCCCATCTCATAACCAAGATGCTAATGGAGATTAACTTCTGCTGCCAAAATGCTTTCCTGTATGTGTGTATGTTTGCCAGGATAGATTCCTCTGTATGCCAGTCCAAATTTGGACCGTTTTTGTTGATAAAAGTCTCCAGGCACAACCTCTGCAGTGCAGACAAGGCCCTTGCTTACCAGATGGACAGTGACACGATCCCTACCCTGAGGCATCTGGTCATTTGGCATGTAGCCGCCAGCCTGCTGGGGTGTGACATGCACATGTTGCTCATGGAGAATCCTCATGGAGACACCACCACCCAACTCTCCTGGGGAAGCCAATGAAAGGTACTGGAGCTGGGAGGGTCAAAGGCTGAGTTTCAAAGGGGAAATCCCATCTGAAGGCAGAATAAGCCTGGGGGTTTCCCATGATGGGGCTCTGCTGTTGGCTTGGTGGCTCCTGCGCCAGCCCTCGTCATCCAGTCTCTGACAGCCTCTGCACAGACACAACCAGGGCTCTGCATCAGGAGCTAAAGAGAGCTTAATGCCTGAAGGAGAACACCATAAATTACTGCAGAACATGCTGATAGTTTCAAAACAGATTTTGCACAAATATCACTTGATATTATCAATATTTAATTAAGATTTGTGTGAACTGAGCTGGGATAATTTGAGTTTCTAGCTCAGGAATAGTGAGACCTAGTTTTAGTTCCACTGTACCACAGGCTGCTCATAAGCCCTGGGCAAAGGTTCAAGGACCATGTCTCTTCCATATGTAAGATGAGGGTGGCTGAACTTCCTTCAGAGGTACATGAAGGGAAAACTGTATTAAAATTTAGGATATTCCCAAAATCAGTGATAACATCTTGGCTAGCATCCATAATGATTATGATGTCAGTTTTGGCCTTAAAAAGATTTCTTAATGTCTGTAGGGAGAAGTTTGTGTTCTTCCAAATCTAATAGTGTTGGTGATGTCCTCATGCAGGAGATCCAGTTCAGCGGAGTTTCGGCTCCTTGAGCTATGGCTGATTTGGGGCCAAACTGTTTAATAATTAAACCAGTCAAGTTAAACAGTTTTCATATTTTGTGAATCTCCATAGTTTACTAGAATTCTGACAACACCACGAATACAGGAAAAAGGCCTAAACCAATAAATTTTAGCTGTTCTTAACTTTGCTTCCTGTAAAATCCTCCCCTCCATCAAGTTAGTCTTTGAAATGGAAGCTCAGACCACAGTTTACATCCCTTCATTGGTTCAGACATTGATATGAATGACTTCAGAAAAGTGTGCTGGCTCCCACTTGGCAGATTTAACTTAATTCAGTACATTATGGTCACTTATAATGCCCGAGAAAATCACAGGATATAAACACACTGAAATGTTAAAACTCTGCTAATATGAGAGCAGTGATATGCAACATCCTATAAAACATTAGAAACTATGTTTGAGTATTTCACTATGATTTCAAGTAACTTCATGCTGTATTCTCTTAAAAGATTATTGAAAACATTTAAATAATATTTGAAAGATGTAATTTTTGTATTAAAAAAGGAAACCAGTAAATTAATATGTAAAATTGAATTATTTTAGTTAATTTACAATATCACAAGGCTATATTAATGGAATTATATTGGCTTATGCTTACAGTATTCATCTGATCTTTAATAAATCAACACATTGCTTTTATTCAAAATTATTAATGTAATGAATATAATAATATTTTTTTCACTTTTATGTTAAAAGACCCAAAGATTTGCATACCTATCAGGTACCATCAAACTATTTAGAAAAATGCAGAAATCTGTATGATGTGAGTTGTCTTCACATTTAATACAATATTTCTGAAACATTCACATTTTCAGCAGGGGAAAAAAAAGGAGCCATCACAACATGACCTCTAATAACTTTTTTTCTTTGGCCATTCACTTTCCCAGCTGCTTTAAAACACTTGTGATTTTTGAGAAAATGGTAACCTTGTGTAATCTGAGCAGGAGGTACTTTTAAGGATCTGAACATGTATTTGATGCCAGCATCAATAGAGGTCTCTGGGACATATAGATAAGAGTTTTCCAGAGGAATTGCTCAACAACTGATGTATTCAGGCACAGAGTGAAGAGTTGAATATTAACAGAGAAACTCTGATTGCTCAGAAGGGTTGACCCTATCACTGTGAAGCTGGAAATTAGTGCTGCTGCATATATATAAAAGAACAGAGGAGACCTCTCCCTGTCAGAGCTGATGAAAAGAGAAGATCACTGAGCTGCTCAAGCAAGCCAGCACCATGAAACTGCTCCTGCTGTTCCTGCTCTGTGTTTCCTCCGTTCAGTCCCAGAGCTCTCTTGACTATGACGATGAGGTTGTAATACTGATATTGATTAATAATTAGTTATTAATAATTAATTTAATTTAATTGCATGCATTACTTCCTCAGCTTACATGAGTTAGCTAAATTAGAAGTTGCGGGAAAAGATAATCCAGTGCATATTCTTTTTCCGACTGAATTGTTTAAAAAATTAACTTTTTATATGTAACTCCACAATAGTTATTTTCTGACTTTGGAGATATTTTCTTCCTGTTTCTTTTTCTGTAGGGAATAAAAAGTATTTAATGGTAAGATTAGTTATTTAGCTGAATTTATTTAAGGATACTAATTTAGCAATGTTGATATATGATGTTACAGACAATTAGTATTAGGTATAAAGGAGTAGAAATGTGTAATTAATCATGTCCTGTCTCAAAGACAGTAAAAACTTTTCTGCAGAGTCAGTAGACATTTAAAAAAGCCAAAACCAAACAAACTACTAGTTCATACAGCTTAACACTGGAAATTAAGAGGTAACAATTGCTAAACAATTGCTAGAGGTAAACAATTGCTAAAGGAAAAGCAATGAGAATCAATATAAAATAATGGTTTAATATATATTTTTGTTCAAGTAAAATATTTTAGGGGGAAACACAATTTAGAATTTAGGTACACTTTTTTATTGTTCGAAAATCCCTGTAAAAATTGAATTGGTCAGACTTTCTGACAATCTTGTGTCTGCACATTAACTACTGATAACACTAATGTGTTAAATAATTTTCAGCAGTTCTGTGTTTTGTATGCTGCTTATTTTTGAAACTACTTGCAGCCTCTGATGCTGGATCCTTTCAAATGTTTGTTATTTGGAGCTAAATCTGAGGGGGATTGGAAACGGCTGTAGGTTTTGATTGTAGCTCAAACAATTATTAATTCAAATGGGTTTGTTTGAAAAAATGCTTAGGGACCAGGCCTGTTTTCCTTGCTCAGCCTCTTAGGCTTTGCCGTTTTTGGCAGATACGGGGAATGTATGCATCAGAGAGAGCTCTACAAACCTACTCTGAGAGATATTATTAAATGGTTTTCCTAATTTCACCAGTTAACAGCTGGTATGTGGCCTGAGACCTGATGATGTATTTGACTGTGGCCTGATTTTCTGAGACTTTACAAATATTCCTGTAGCCCAATAAAAAACTGGGACACTGAAAATGTGCTGCTGAATACACTTCTTAGCCCCAAGGATGTTTAATTAATTTTTTTTTGTAGCCTACTACTTCAAGGTTTGTGATGGTTAGTAGCTCTGAACTATGTAAGATTTATTCCTTGGTCAAAATTGGCTATTGAAATATTATTTTACTTTGGTTTGAAGACTTTTTGGTTTATCTATGTCTAGCTATGCAGAGTATGACTAGTCTTACAAGGGAGGGGATAGCAATGACTTTTACTATCTACTACTACTATCTACTACTATGCTATGACTGTCAGTATAACATTTCCGTTATGGCTTTTTCATTCCATTCCCTGTTTTTCCTTGCTGTTTAAGGTACTAAAGAGTGCTGAATGGATGCCTCCACCCTGTGCACCCCATTTTGCAATAGCAATCCCAGATTCAGAGAGTTTTGTCTCCCCTTGGTTGTGCAGGATGATACCTCCGTGTTTGATCCTCGGGGCCACCGACCCCTGGACAAGAGGCGTGAAATGGCGCCCACGGTCCGGCCTGTGGCACCTCCCATCAGTGGCGCTGGATACCGGCCCCGGCCCCCGAAGCGGGGGAAGGTGGGGGACAAGAAGGAACGGATCGTCTATCCTGATGCTGGAGGCTGCAAGCATGCGGAGGAGGCGCTGGTGGGTGTCTGGCTGTTGAGACAGCTGGTGACATACTGTCCTTTCCTTCTAGTAGAGCCAACACGGGAGTTTTCCTTGCCAAGTAAAGGACAATCGTTCATTTAAAGCAGTCCCGCTTTTCTTCACTTTGCTTGGGCTTGCTAGGACTGCATTCAGAAGGGTGATGTGTTGGAGTCCATGGGATTAGTGGCAGAGTCAGCCTACAGCAAAGATGGGGAGATGAGAGTTGAACCGTAAACCAGGAAAGAAAGCATCTGTGGGTTAGCCTGTGCCTTCCGCCTGGTTTTGCACAGGTGACTATTCAGGACAGGAAAAACTTCTGCAGAAGGGCTGGATTCAGTTTCAGACAATCTTAAGGAACCCTAGGGACCAAAAAACCCCATCTTCCCATATCTTTCTTAAAATTAGTTTCAAAATGTAGTTCTAGTCTACCCTCAGTCACCGCTGCAGCTCTTACTGCATATAAACATGCTTGACATCCAGCACACTCCTTGCTGCCTTGGAGCAGTCTATCACATTGTCTCTGCCATGATCCCTGCTGGAAAATGCAAGCTGTAACAATGCTGAGAGGCATCTTATGACTGAGCACAAGTTTGAGTGTGGAAGTTGCCAACAAATGAAGTTTGTTAAAGCTTATCTAGATGCTAAAATACCTGTTCTCACACTACAAACTCTTCGCTGTGTTCAAAGGTATGGCTGTTCACTGATGCGGCTAGAACTTTATTCACAGCCCTTTTTCTTTCTTTTAAGGGTGTGCTGT
Organism: Ploceus nigricollis; assembly: GCA_013399945.1. Taxonomy (NCBI): domain Eukaryota; kingdom Metazoa; phylum Chordata; class Aves; order Passeriformes; family Ploceidae; genus Ploceus; species Ploceus nigricollis. The sequence continues at coordinate 2,304,804 of VXBC01008661.1, read as the reverse complement.
GTCCAACTGGATGTGAGCTGCGAACTACACTGCTAAAACAGGAAAAAACAGTGAAACCAGTTATTAATGATCTAAAAGTTAAAGTGAACACACTTTCAGAGAGCTCCTCAACTTTCTATGAATATGTGACCGTTCTAGACGATAAATTGGTGAAGAGGCAAAAACAGAGAAAAGGTATGCTATTTCTATGAACTACTATTGTAAATGGTATTGAAGTTTTATTGGCATTCCTACAGTTACTTTTTAGTGGGACTTCTTAAAAAAATTAAAAATACCATGGAATGTCTAGCAAAGCAGGATTCTGTGACTGTGACCTCTTAAATCTTAAAAACATTCTTTGAGAGTGGCAAAGGAATGGATTTCATAATAAGGCAAGATTCATATGAGGCCTCTAAATGTACATCATTCACATGTTCCCCTTACCTGTTTTCCTATGTCCATCCGATCTATTTATGACCCGCCTCTGGATTGGCACCATGGCTCCCCAGAAAGAAGGGAATTACTGCTCTTTGGCAGAGTAAAGCACCACTGATGAACCTATTAGCTAGCAAAGAAACAACAGCACACGTGTACCACTTCCCTGAGAGTATCTGCATAGTTTTGGCACACTAAAAAAAAAAAAAGCAAAAGTAAGCAAAAGAAAATGCCCTTCCTGTGTTCCTTCCTAGTGGCATCTCAAATTGTACTTATAAACTGCTCTTCATCATTTTCTAACTGGGAAATAGGTTGAAAACTAATCTGCTTTTCATCTCTTTGCTCTTCTAGACAATGATGATTTACTTTCTCAGTACAACACAGAAGTGGAATTGCAGTATAGTTATATAAAGGATAATCTGGACAATAACATCCCATCCAGCCTCAGGGTCCTTCGTGCAGTTGTGGATACTTTACATAAAAAGATACAGAAACTGGAAAATGCCATTGCAACCCAGGTGGACTACTGCCGTTCCCCATGTACTGTTTCCTGTAATATTCCTGTGGTTTCAGGCAAAGGTACTCATTCAACTCTAATGACATATTTTCTCCCATTAATGTCACTATGCAAATTGACAGATGCATCTGAAGCCTGTACAATTGATTAGGGTATTAGGAAAGATGGAAATCCTAGATGAAAAAGAAAAATCTTTTCTGGATCACTATACTGGTCAGACCAAAGATCCTCTTATCCAAGATCAGTCTTTGTAAGTGACCAGTAGGATTTTAAAGAGATATATGCTTCAGGGCCTTTGTAAGGTGGACGTGATACTTTTGTGACTATCACAGTTGTACTCTTGATTTTTTTCTGGCAAGGAAGGTTCTTCTTTCAAAAGCTTGTCTAGCTCAAGAAGTCATTGTGAGGTATACAGTGTTGCATCACTTAGTTTGAAGTTTCAGAAATTCCTCTTTGGAAAAGCTGCACAGTGCAGTATTCTTTCTTCCATTATTCTTTCACTTGATGTATTACAGAAATCAAAATGAAAGTAAAATATTATCTATAGATATTTAAAACTGTTCCCATATAATAGCAAATCAAAAGATAAGAAAACTCTTCAAATTCACAGATCTTTCAGTAACAGTCTCTGTTTTATTCTTGCAGAATGTGAGGATATCATCAGAAAGGGAGGCGAGACATCCGAAATGTACCTCATCCAGCCAGATCCTTTTGTCAAGCCATACAGAGTATACTGTGACATGGAAACAGATAATGGAGGTTAGTGTGAAATAACCATGTTGTTATAATACTAATTTATTGATGCTACCAAAAAATCATATAAGGAATTTGTATTTTATACAAAGAAATATGAAATTGTACCTTTTGTAATTACTTGATAATTAAATCTGATTGACTCGTTCAGGGAAGTCTTGTTGAGGTCATCTGCTGATGCAGAATAGGACACTTCTATAGTGAAACTGGAAATAAGTTGTGTATGTGTACCTTACTATGACCATCATGGATGGTGCATAGGTGGGCAGATGAGGACAGCCTGGCTCATTTCTTACCCTGCTCCAATGCACTTGACAAAAGACCAGGGCTCTCCTTCAAGTTCTGCTTTTTCCACCTTTCCTTATGAAGCAAGGTTCTACTTAAGTGTGAGCAAAAGGGGTAAAGCTGAGCTCAAAAGCAGTGAAAGGACCTGCTGCAGGACCTGGAGCCATATGCTCCTCTGGTCCTGAGGCGAAGTTAAAAGGGCTGTATCTTAATGTTTGCTGCTCCTTTTGTACAGGTAATTTAATCTAAATACTCTTGCTTCTGCAGGCTGGACTTTGATTCAGAACCGCCAGGATGGCAGTGTTAATTTCGGAAGAGTATGGGATCAATACAAAAAAGGATTTGGAAATGTTGCAAAAAGCGGAGGGAAGAACTACTGTGATACACCAGGTAAAACACCGAGTGTAAAATGCAAAGAGCAGTTCTTAGTGAAATCATTTTCTCCTATTTTTTGAAGCTCTTAGATTTTTTTAAAATTAAATAATCCACTCCAACAGATCTACAGGCAAATAATAAAGTTGCCTTGAAGTATATTGCAAAGTCTGTTTCACAGAGCTCTCACTTGTTCCTTCTCAGGTGAATATTGGCTTGGAAATGACAAGATCAGCCAGCTTACCAAAATAGGACCCACTGAAGTTCTAATTGAAATGGAGGACTGGAATGGTGATAAAGTATTAGCTCATTATGGAGGTTTCACCATACAGAATGAAGGAAACAAGTATCAGCTTTCAGTTAGTAACTACAAAGGCACTGCAGGCAATGCGCTGATGGAAGGAGCTTCCCAATTGCATGGAGAAAACAGGACAATGACAATTCACAATGGCATGTACTTCAGTACTTATGACAGAGACAATGATGGATGGTATGTACTTGCACTAGACATTTAAAATAAAAATAGAGCTGAATATAGAATATTTCTGTAATTTGCCATTAGTTTCCACAGCATTTTGTGATATGTCAAAATACATTATGTCCCTGCAAGTTACCAGCTAAATGTCTATGCAGTTCTCTTGGCATAGCCAAGGACAGGTAAAACTATATATTAGGTTAGTGACAGTCCACAACCAAGTAAAAAGCAAGCATGCTGAATTTTATTGATTCCATGAATGAATAAAACAGACAAAGCAGCAAATCTGGATGCAATATATTCATAGTCAGGGACGGACAGCAGCAGTGCTGAGGACACAAAGTAGGAATATTGGTACTCACTCCAGTAAAATATAATAGGTCCTGAAGGAAAAGGCAGATAGCACATCCATTAAAAAAGCAATGTTCTGCCTACTCAGAAGACAGGAGTTCAGTTGTAAAGTACATAATAGAGCACTGTATCTCTAACCTGTGCTTAATACCTGATTACATATCCATGATTAAAGGAATTGTTTAGGTTGGGGAAGACATACATTTCTCATTGCTTTCTATCTTTTAATTTCATTGATATTGTAATTATCATTATGAACTGCAAATAACCGCAGTTATCAATCAGTAAACTAAAATGATATTCCCAAAGAAGTGCAATTAAAATTTGATTTGTTTTTCTTAGCTGCTTTATCTTCTGAGTGCACCATCTAGCACAGGCTTGTGATGGTCAATCCTTTATAGAAAGTTCAGAGAGGACTTAAATTGTTTGTTATGGTTTGAAAATTTCAGTACACGGGCAGGTATATGTACTCTGTTGATCTGTTAGCATATATTACAGATGTCACACTCAATGCCTTTTTTTTTTTTCCCTCATCAGGTTGACTTTAGATCCAAGAAAACAGTGCTCCAAACAAGATGGTGGTGGATGGTGGTACAACCGCTGCCACTCAGCCAACCCCAATGGCAGATACTACTGGGGAGGGACCTACAGCTGGGACATGGCAAAACATGGGACAGATGATGGTGTCGTATGGATGAACTGGAAAGGGTCGTGGTATTCAATGAAGAAGATGAGCATGAAAATCCGGCCATACTTTCCACAGTAACCATTATCAAAATGTACAGAATCAGGGATTTTCTTTTAGTATTTGTACGTGGTTATCTTTTTAGCATGGTACTCAGTTTTATCTTTACATATGAGAACCAAATCTGTATGTACAACCATATTGTGACCTAAAGTGAAAAGCTGTGTCAAATGTAAATCTAAATCTGTCTGATGAAAATAACTCACAGGTGTGTTTTTCCCATTTTTCATTTGTGCACAAGACAGAATTAACTATTATAAAATAACACTGATAAAATAAAACCAATTTGTTTCATTCTTTTACAAAGGTCTTTTGTATCTCTTTTAAAGAGGGAGAGGATTACTTCTAAATGTTTTCTAAAAACTAATAAGGTCTTAAAACTGAAGTATTCTTCGTATTATTCCTAATTTTTTATGCATGATCTGGGGAGAAGGAAATGCATTCCACTAAATAAGAGACAGATATCTTCTTTTGTATTATAAAAGTAACAGTAACTACCTGTGTAACAAGTTGAGAAGGAATAAAAGTGAAAAGAGTATTGAACAAACCTGTAGGTCACTGGTCCCTTGGCTCAAATCCTGTTGCTGGATAAAATATATCCTTTTCTGGGACCTAGTCCCATACTTGCTTTCACATATATGTGTTTTTTATACAATCCCTATCATGGTACTAGAGTAATTAATGCCTCCAGTCATAGAGTAGTGGAGGTTGAATATTTCATCAAACCTAGAAGTCTATGCTCCCTTGAGCAGACAAAGACAAGGCTTCCCAACCCTGGCAGACAGGATGAACATTTCTCAAAGGCGTCTGCCTTCCTTCACAAAGGAAGGGACCCAGATCCCTAGGGGTGGATGGATCCCACCTGAAACCTTTAGTGTTTATTTAATCTGTGAAGCCCAGGAGGATAAGAAGGAGACGTAATGGCAGCTTCTCACTAAAGGAGCACATGGATGTTCAGCATCCACGCAGGCAGGCTTCCACTGAGGCTAAGGAACAAAAACTTTATGTACAAATGGAAACCCATTTTCCAGAAGCACAGACCCCCTCCTCACACATGAGTGTAAAGATGTCTTTGCTCTTCAGCAATCTTTCTGAAAAGATTAGACAGTGTCTGTATTTGAGAAGCACTGAAAAAAAGCCTAAAAGTGAGCTGCTTTACCAATATTTGATGACCTTGTTAAATGGTGTGCAACACGTCAGTGAGATTAGAGGTAAGGAAGTTTGCTCATGCCTCTTTCTAGAAGCACAGAAATATTACTCAGTGTAAATACTTGTGTAATTTTATGCCATAAAGTGTAAAGGTAAATACAATGTGGTCTTCTTTAATTGTGTGACCAATATCATTGATGTTCCATGCAGCTAGAAGATCCTTACCACACACTGTCAGCAAGCTGATTTAAACGCCTTACCCTTAGAAAAATTCTTGTTTGGCATATGTGCTGAGAAAAACATTCAGGTAGTTCCTCATTTTGCTTGTTCTGGTTAGAGTCATAACCTTTTAGTGGTTGCTAGAAAATAATAGCCTGTTTTGGGAGTTGCATTTTGATGAGTTATCATGGAGTTGTCTTATTTTGAAGCTACAGGTATGCATGGTAAGCTACCTAGGATTCATCAATGGGATGGAAGGTCTATGTCCATATTTGTAAAATCAAAGCTTAGAAGATTCTTAAAAGTCATTCTAAAATGCATGCATTCTTTATCAAAGTGTACTCCATGTTCATTGTGTGGCACAAGTGAGAACCCACACCACCCTTGGTTCTGTCTGAGAGCTGACTCCCACTGCTGTTGTGCTCCCCTTGGAATGGAAATAAGACTGTGAATGTTGAACTTCCTTAGACTTTCACAGTCCATGTTAGTGGAAGCAGGATTTCATTGTGAACATAAATATTTTTACTAATTTAACACTCCTAAAACAAAGTAAATAATTCAAATTAAAAATTTTTATCTCAAGTCAATATGTGAGCTGCCAAAGACATAGACAAAGTTCATATCAAAAGGGTTTTTAAATCAATATTTCCTTGTCAGTTAAAAATAAGGTCAAAAAAGTCTTGTTGATAATTAATCATTGTTTATTTTTTAATCTCCAAATGTCCTCAGTTGCCTTCAAATTCACAGGGTAAAGGTTCATCATACATACATATATAAAAAAATCTTTGCAACTTGTAGTCATAACACGCATTAAAGGCCTGTCTTTCTACAGGGTTTCTATGGGCCTGATTTTCATTCTAACAGTTTTTAGGGAATAGTCAGAGGCTTTAAATGGCAGCCAGACTACGCCATTTTCAACCTCGTAGGGGACATTGTACCTGGGGTCGTAGTGGCCCCCCAGGTAGTAAATGCCATTGAGGTTGGCAGCCTGGCAGCTGTTGTACCACCAGCCCCCGCCGTACACCTCGGCACAGTTCTCCTCCCAGTGGTCCTGGTCCTGGTCAAAGGTGCTGAACTTCATCTGGGCATGGGACGTGTATTCGGTGCCCTCTTCCAGCCAGCCAGCGACCAGGGCGTCCCCGGCGGTGCCCTCATAGGAAGACACGGCAAGCGTGTACCCTTCAGCTTCAGACCCTACCCGTACCAGATACTCTGCAAACACAGCATTTCCATCCCAGTCCTCTAACTCTACCCGAAGGACAGTATCATTCTGAGTCAGCAAGTGTAGGTTTTCATTGCCCAGCCAAAACTCTCCTCGCCCCCTGCCATCCACGCTGCCGAAACCTTTCTTGTAGTCTTGCCAGGTCCGGTTAAAATTCACTGATCCATCCATTCTCTGTTGGATCAATAGCCATCCTCCCAAAGTGGTCTCTTGGTCGCAATAAACTGACAAAACCTTATTGGATCCCGCTGGCTTGATTTTGAAAATGCCACTTTTGGCACCAGAAGTGTGTTTCTGGCGGATATCATCACAGTCTAAAAAAAAAAGTTGATCTGGTTTGACAGAAGATATCAGCAAAATTTAATAAAAGGTTCAGAGGAATCCAAATACCAAGAGCTCAGAGGAAAATTGTTAAACATGTCTTGGACTATGCTTGGTATAGTGACAGGCAACATTAAAAAGAATTCAGGAAAGAAAACTTTACATATTTCTTAAATTGTGAATTGTCTATGTAATACCCAATTATTAATGAAATATTTTCCCTTTTGTTTCCGAGGTGGTAACAAACAGACACAGTGCTTGCATTTAATCATTACACTGTTGTACTACAGTGTCTAAAAATCAATGTGTCAGTTTGGTTATGGATGGAGTTTGGCTCCATTACCTCAATAACTACCTTTCCCAGTGCTGGGTGTCCTTCGCTTCCCTCCTGATGATCTGAAGCTGCGTGCCTGAAAGTCTGGGGTATCCTCTGCACTCTGATCATGTTCCAACCCACCTAGCTGCTCATTTATTTCACGGATCTTTACTGATTTAGTTTCAAAAGTAGAGCCTCCCTTGTTCTTGGTTGCTACAGTCTTGGAGTGACTTGCACTGCCAGAGGGGAATCCAGATGGCTGAAGTCTTCCAAAGTCATCTTCCTCCTCCTCTCCTAAGTCTCCAAATTTGTCTTTTCCCCCATAAGCCCCTGTGTGACTGGATGCTCCTGTACCCATGTGGCTACTGCCTGTGCCAGTTGTGCGTTTGCTGGTTGTGAAGCTGCTAGATCCACTAACGTGCTTAGTAGCAGTGGATGGAGAGTCAGGGGCAAAAAATGACTCTAGCTCAGGGAATACAGTCTCTAGCTTGTGCAAGCCATCTGCACCACTAAAATGGTAGGTGGTCCCTTCCCCTCCAGCATTTCCAGGTAAATAGGTGCAGTCTGAGCCATCAGAAGAGACTGTTTTCTCAACTACTTCTTCTCTAGGGCCATCAGGCCCATGGACGATTTTTCTGGTGGTAGTTTTGGTGCATCTACGAACAGCGGAGGAGGTTTTGTCTTCCAGACTAAGGGTTTCTCTCCCATGAGTAGGAATGATTAATTTGCTGGGGTATGAAGATTCATCCCCCCTTGCTTCTGCCGTGTGATATGAGCTGTCGCCTCGGGAGGGTTTCGCGTCTGTTTCTGGTCTTTCCAATACCACTTCCATCTGCTTGATGTCATTAATTATGTTCAGAGCTTGCATTTCTGGCAGAGGCTTATGCTTAAAATGATCAGGAACATTGGAGTCCTTAAGTGGCCTCATTTTCAGTGTGCTCAAGGTGGTTGTTTGAAGCTCTGGGTGCAAGTCGATGGAGTTGGCTTGGGCAAGCTGCTTCTGGATGTTGTCATAGCTTTCTTTGTCCACCTTGTAATCAAAACTTCTAGCACAGGTTCCTTTGCAAGCTCGTATCTTAATATCAATGTCCACCTACGTAACCAGAGAGAAGTAATTTGGTTAGGGAGCTTTCCCAGCTTTTTCAAGCAAGGATATCTTCTACTGAACAGGGGAAAGATGAGAGCTTCCCTAGTACCTCCCACCTACAGCTGAGCTTTTCCAAAAAGCTCAAAAGTTCAGTTTTGATGTCATCATAGGTTTATTTCCATTGTAAATACAACATGTGCAATAGCACCATGCATGTGAGTTCCATGGAAAAGAATATTGTAGAAGGTTCCCAATCTCTGCTACCCTTATTTTTGGGGTTTAGAGGTGTCTTCCTGGTTTTGGAAGGAGTGCTGCAGAGTTGGACATGGTCCATGGGGAGTGGAGCAGAAATGGGCCCTCCAAAGAGAGGGGAAGACTCTGTCATGGCCCTGCTGTGAGGTCTGACATCTTGGGGTTACCATTGCTTTCTCAAATGATCCAAATGATGGATTTCCATTCTAGGAATCAAAATGAGCCTTTGAGCAAAACCACTGTTTGTGCCATGACTTTTCCTTGCACTACCATCAGAAGAACTGGCTGCAACCTGGGAGCACAGGTTCTAATGCCAGCCCTAGCTGTGGGCAGCAGTGGCAGCACTGGGGATGGACAGAGCACGTCCCCTTTCTAACTACTCAGCAACTCCTTCCAGCAGGAGAAGTGCCTCATATAGAAGCAGTTATCAGCAGATGGAGCATCCTTGTGGCCTGAGAGAGAAGCAACAGATGGGACTAGGAACTCACGGAACTCATGCTGGTTCCTACAGAGCAGAAATAGAAAACCAGGATGGATAGAAAGCAACTCATTTGGGGATTTGTCTCAGCAAATCAGGTCCTGTGGGAGTTTTACCATGTTTTCTCCCAGTTGGAGCACTGCTCACCGTAATGGACAGATCCCCTTTCTGTAGCTAAGCCCTGGAGAGAATGGGAAGTGCATAGCAGACACCTACCTCTAAGCGCTTCATCTCCACCACTTGTTCCTGGATGCTGCTCTGCAGAGCTTTAATTCTGTTCACTTGAGTGACAACTCTCTGCTTTAATGTCACAATTCTCCGTCTCAGTTCTCCTGACAGGCGTCCATAAGTCGCATCAAGCTCTGGAACAAAAATGCCTCACCGTCAGCTATGCCCATGTGCTTTTCTTTCCTAAATATGTATCATATTTTAAAATATGTAATGAAACACATAACTGAGAACATATTTCTCATTGTACTGAGCAGATTAAAATTAAATAAATTTTTGCTAACTAGTTAAGAGTCTATTATTATTGATTGATCTGTTTCCTGATAATAATATCCAGTGCAGCCCATACTTTCACTACATCTGGCTTATTCACAAAAAAGTAGTAATTCAGTACTGGATAATAAAACTGGGTGCAAGATACTCACCCTGAGCACTGTCCAGGTTTGGTTTTAGTGCATGTACAGTTTCCACAATTATCTGATTGGATTTCTTATAGTTGTTTTGATTATCTGAGAGCAGTTTCTTGATTTTGTCTATTCTCTGACTAAACTCCTGGTCCTTTTCATCAATCAGTCCTTGCATTCTGCATCCTGATGGACATTTGGTACCCTAGAATTGAAAGAGGGAAATAATTGTGCTAAAATCCTCAAGAGTAAACATATTGTATAATGGAATCTATGAAGCACATACTCAGAAGCCTGCCATAACCCTGGGGTGTGGAACAAGTTAACCTTTAGTTTCCCCTCTCCTCTGTTCCTCATGGGTGAGATTTTTTTGTATCTATGTATATTTCCTAAAGATCTGCTGTAAGAAGTCTGTCATCCAGTTTGAGGGACGATATTAGAGGCTAGCATTTTTAAGCAAAGTTTTCCTCAGAAAAGTTTAATGTTCTGACAGACTTAAGCTCTTTGCCAAGAAGTCATCAAATAAGTGTAGCATAGAAAAGGACTGAATGCAAGATGCAAGAAAGAGAGAAATTCATAGTTTATATACAAAGACAACTAGTCAATTATTATGAAACGTTTACCAAGCATCTTGTAATCTGACTTCCTAAAAATTAACTAGTGAGTGATTGTGAGTATGTGATTTCTAGCTACTTCTTTTCTTTTTCTCACAATTCTCTTTCTGGTGCCTTTCTTTTATAAACTCCAAAAATGGCAATACCAAAATTCTGAAAAGAAACAGTTCTTATGTTTTCTAGGGTGAGCCTTTGTTTATTTAATCCCTCTTTTCCAGACTTACTTTCTCTTCTCATTCTGCACCTTCTGCAAACTTCTCCCTGTTTCTTTTGTCTTCATTTTTCCCTTTTTTCCTTTGTTTCCCACAGGAGATCTGTGCAGGCTGCCCCGACCTGAAGTGTTACCTCAGCCCTAACCCTGTGCTGGCCTGTGGCACCTGATGTAGTGATCCAGCTGCTGATCCAGCTGCTGATCCAGCTGAGGCCCACGGGTGCCCTACGGATGAGTCCCCCTTTCCCCCCAGTGTCAATCGCTCACCCAGTCGTCATCCGCACAGATGGGCCAGCTCTTCTCAGACTGGCAGCTGGATGGGGACTTGTGCTCCACAATCCTGGGACCACGCCCTGTTGCACCCACTTGTTCAAAGGTACTCTCTCCATCTTGTGCCTGCCAGGAGGAAAAAGGGGAAAAGTCAAACCAGGGTTCAGAGAACAGCTGTTGAGGGAGCAGAAACACAATGCTGATGTCCTCACACACTCAGCTGGTGGGTGGCGATTGCAGCCATCCGGTAAGCATCACACTGAATAAAATCCAGTGCAAGGATTTTATTCCAGCATTTCTTGTAAGATATGATATTGTTCGTTTTGTCAGAATAAAGCTTTACATCTCTTAAAATTAAGGCTTTTATGTAGAAAGCTGGTGATGCTCAGGATATATTATGATAATATCATTCCACATTAATAGTTTGTCCTGTGTGTAAATATAAAATTAACTTGAAATTAGACTGAAACTGGAAAATTAAAAATAAATATTTAAAAAATACTATTCCCGTTGGCTGCAATACTCTAAAATTCTTATTGTCACTTTACCACCTTCAGTCTATACAAAACTAGCTTACAGATATATGAGATTTTCCATTAGTGTTTCTGATTTTAATCACAGTTGCTAACTGGAAGCTTGTAGCATGGTTTTGCCTGAGGAAAAGAGCAAGAAGCTACTAACACAATTAAAAAAACAATTTCAGTGATGGATAGATTTCACTGTGTTAATGGAAAGAAGAAATATAACTACACTGATGTTTTCTTCAAACCTGAGAAGAAAAAGTGATATACAAGCTAATTCCAGGCCAAAACATGATAAAGATTCCTGCAGTGTTATCACTTAGTAAAAGATCATAATTTTTTTTCCTTTTTTTTTTCATTAAAGAAAGCCATGTTTAAGATGTAATTAAGTCTGACTGAAATCCTCTGTGCACCTTTTGTGCTTTTCAAACATTATAATTAATCCTTGAAAATATTAATGACTACTTCTTATTATGACTGATGATTAATTCTGAAGCTGAGAAAGTGATCCTAATTCTAATCTCCAGGGTCAGAACCACTCTGAGGAACTGGAATGTTTTTTGTTAAAATCAGCAGATTCAAATTCAGTAGTTTGATTAATTAATGATTTGATCTGGCCCAAGTGCCTCCTAAAAGTAGCACATATATCCAAAAATGCCCTTTAGGCATTGACAACTCCAATATGACTGCTTCTGTTTTGTCCCAACTGCTTCCTATAATTTCTGTCATTTGTTAAAACAGGCACTTTCTTTAAAAAAAAAAAAACAAACAGTCACATAGAAAAATGTAAAGAATATAACATAAGATTATGGACTGAGTCCTCAATGGGAAAAAAAAAAGTTATATTAGCACAGTTGAAAATCAAGTTTATCTCCTTCCTTATCAAAAATTTGATTCTTACTAGTTGTACTTTAAGCTGATGTTGCTGCTACAAGAATCCTTGTTTTTAAATGTGTCTTTCATAATAAAGGTATTGTGTGTCATTTGTAGGTAGAAGATCCTGCTGAAATAATGTCCAAAGGAAAGCACAATTCATCCCAATAAACATGAAAATTCCTGAATGGCTGGAGCCACTAGCATCCAGCCAGTTATGTTTAAGACTTAGAGCATCACCTATGAATGTTTGAATCCATGTTAATAGATTTGCTTTGCTGCTCCTGAAGCCTGGCAGATTCAGCAAAACTGAGTTAAGCAAAACTATAGAGGGCTGGATACTCCAAAAGCACTGATGGAACTTCATCAGTGAAGTGGTTACACTAAGCTGCTGCATATGTGTGTGCACTGAATTTTACAAGCTAGGTGATAGAAAAAATTTATCTGTCTCATGAATGAACATTAAATAAATGCTTACTATTCAAAACAGAAAGATACAAAAAAAATCAATTAAGCAAATTCATACCCAGGCTATGCTGAGGCACAGGAGCACACAGAGGATCCTCACAGGTATCATCTTCAGGAGAAGAGCAAGATCTCTGACTGAAAGGATGCTCTTTGCCACTCTTTTGGTGCAATTTAAACCTGAAAGAAAAGCTGAGATTAATCATTATGCTCCCTTCTGTTTGTAGAAAAAACAAACATGTCCCCCTCCCCCTTGGGTGATTACTTAAGGCCTCTTGCACAAGTTTCTGGTGTTATTTGCTCCAGATAAGTTTGTTCAACGCCAACATGCGGGCAACACCGAGAATTCCAGGAAAAAATTCTGTCTAAAACTGTTTCTTGTAACTGGACAGTCAACCAAGATGTATGTCAGCACTCGTGGGATCCAGCAGTGCTTACCTGCTGGAAAACACACACTCAGTGTGATGGGCATTTAGCAGCATAAACAAAGAGCTGGTATTTGAAAAAGGAAGTCATTGCTTTGCCTGCATGTTGCTGTTGAACACAATATACTGAGGTCCATGGAGAATCTCCCACTCAAACTCAAAAAACCTCAATTTTTGACTCTATAATAGACACAAAAGTCTAGTGAAAAATCACAAGCTTGTGATCTTCATGCTCAGGAACACAAGAATTGCAGGTGCAACCTTCGTGGGTTGTCTTTGGGCATACAGTCATGGACTGTGCTTTACCACAGGATCACATATGATATTTCTTCCACTGAACCCTTTCTGCCTCACACTGAGCATGGGTATGGTGCTCCACAGGCAAGCATCTGCCCTGAGCTGTACACTCTTTTCACTGTAGGATGATGCTCTGCAGACTGCTTAAAGCTTCAAGGATTTTCCTATGGTACATTACATTCATTCCCTGGCCATAACTTTCCCCTTTTCACAGTTGTAGAAACCAGGTGGTGAGAAGGTTAAGTCAAAAAGTAGCTATTAATTTTTGGGATCCATTTTGACAGTCTAAAGTCTTCAGAGACCCAATGTGCAGGTCCCATGGCTGGCAGCTGCATCTCTGTGCTGGCACCACGGCTCAGAGGGAGCAGCTGGCAGCCAGCTCTGAGGCATGGGTGTGTCTTGCCTCTGGTCCCACAGGAACTGGGTGATCAGGGCAGGAATAGCACCTAATTCTGCAGGGTATCAGTTGTAAGTAAGGGACCACTGTGCCCCACCCTGTCCTGCTAACTACATGTGTTTCAATCTATGCAACAACTAAAGCATCCTCCATAATGCAGATGTAATATGTCACTTGGGTTCTAACTTTTGCCAGTTTGTCAATGCTTGATTTTGTGATCATCAATAATAACATTATATTTGTAATTTAATAGGCCTTAAAAATTGATAGTAGTAAGTGCACATAAAACAGAAGAATTTCTGCCTTTTCAACCATGCTGACAGAGGATGTGACAATTTGCTAGGTGGTGTTCCAGGCACCAGTCACAGGGTAACAGGGGACATGGCAAGTAGCACGTTCCAGATCTCTTCTGAACCTGAGGGATGGCACAGCTGTCTGGTGACACTCAAACACAGTAAACTTAATTCTGGTCCAAATAAGACTTGGCCACCAAGGCTAGAGGGACTGGAAAATATTGATATCTGATCATAAACATTAGGTAAGCTAAGAGGGGTTTCCTGCTTGCTGCAAAGGCAACTGCTGGGGGAAGCTGGGGTGAAGGAGGAGCTTCTCAGGCTTTACAGTCAGGGGCTGAATCTGTGCCTGACCTTCAGCCTGTACCTCTGCTTTCATGTTGCAATCATTCAGTCACTTCTGCCGGTGTTTATTTGAAAGGCTGGAGGCCAAGAGCTGGATAAACTTTGGATTTAACTTTAATTCAGGATCAAAGGATAGAAGTGCAGTTCACTACTTCATCTGCCCTGCTCTTGGCTGAATGCCACAGTAACAGTCGGAGAGTCTGGGATTTAGAGTTGGTTTGTGTGCCCTAGATGTGAGCCTCACCTTGTTTGCCCAGCGGTCTCTGTGTCTCCTGCCCTACCACCAGCTTCCAAGCGGTGCCTTCTGCTCCTCCTGCCTGCTCATTCACGACCTGTCTATGGGTGCTTTGTCTTAGACTTCACTCTCCTTCAGACTCAGCTCTCATCTTCACTTTCTCTTCATATGCTCCTCAGGCTACCTAACCCTTTTGAAGTCACTACTAGTCAGTCCCAGCACTTTGTCCCACATTTTCCCAATGCAATATCCCAGAAGTCCTGCAGTTAATCCACTTTATTTGATTCTTTCTTCCTCTACCTCTTCCTCATTTACTTTCTTTTTCCTTGCCTTTGGAGTGAGATTCCTCTGTTTTGTGCTACAGTGGTCTTTGGAAGAGTCACTGCAAGCTCAAGGTGCGAAAAAAAGTCCACCAAATCCTTTAATAAACTTTTACAAAGTGAGAGGTACAGACTTTTCTAAATACAGATAACTTAGTATAGGCTACAGTCTGAGGGTCATATATGATAAAAAATGATTTAGAAAAGAGAAATATGCTCAGCTCATTTGTATGCTCTCTCTCTCATACAAAATTGGGGCAGTAAGTTCAATTGCAATGTACTTGCTTGCAAAAAATAGTACTGGGAGTATTATTCTATTTTTAAGAGTTAGAAAAAACAGGTCTTTTCTGGCCTCTTTCTGATAGATAGGGTATTGGATACCATAGCACGGAGCTTCCAGAGGCACGAGTCTTGCCAGATTTCTTTCAGGGCCCAGAGAACACAACAGTGGGCTGGGATCCTGCAGACTCACTGATTAACTCTGGCACAGGACTTCATTGAAAGATCAGGCTTCTTGGATTCGCTGACTCGACCCTTCTGAGCAATGGAGCAAATGCTCCTCTCCAGAGATTAAAATGATTTGTGGGAACTTAAGGACACCCATCAGCAAACCAACTGGAAGAATAAGCCAATCTTAGTTATGGTGAACAATCCATAAAATGCCAGCTCATATCCATGAAATGTGTGTAATTACAGCAGCTTGTCATCAAATTGCAGCCAAAATCTGAACCAGGAGAGGCAATAACAATTCTGACCTAGCAGAGTGTAAATATAGACATCAAAGTGACAGAGGTGAAAGGAATATTTTTAAAATCCATGTTGCAAATATATAAATAATATTAAAGTCATGTCATAGGTGGCATAAATTGAAAACAGAAAGTGGAAGGGACTCAACCAATGCTACTCAAGTGGCTGTTGGCAGAACCAGGAGGAGACTGGGCTTGCCAACCCTTCCCTTGCATCCTTCCCACCAGCCTCTCTACACATACTGCTTCAGCTCCATGGAGCCACAGGAGAGGCCTTACAGCACAAAATGTTCAGGAAAACTGCTTTGCCTGGTGAGGAATTGAGTGTCAAGGCTGGCAGGGAGCTGTGCATCGTGGCTGGTTGCATGGGCGCAACAGAGCTGTGCAAATAGTTCAGTGGTGTGGAGGGGTCATCCCTCCTCTCAAGCCATTGTTAACCTCATCTGACCCTAACTAATGATGCCTTCTTCTCTCCTGAGAAACCTGTCTTCCTCTTAGATTTTGGCCCAAGAGTAAAAATTCAACTACGTCAAAATCTTAATAAAAATGAAAGGGAGTTGGCAGCTTATCATGATGTGGAGACTCAGATCCAGGGAAGATGCTCAGCACCAGCCTCATGAGACATCTGGGCATCAAAACTGGAAAACTGTTGAGGCAGCATGAACTGACTGTAAGATCTCTTTTATCACTGCAACGTCCTCCTGTCTCTAAAATAAAGCACTTCAATGTGCTATTTAGAGATACCAGGCAAACTTCTGGTCTTTCATAAGCAGCTAAAAATAAAGACCAGGATACACTTCCTATTTCACTTCTTAATCCATCAGCTTGAGATAGTGATAGTTTCTAGCTCTGGGTGTATCTTTTGTTGAGCAATTTATCCACAAAGCTCATTTGGTTTGCTAACACATCCCTCAAACACACTCATCAGATTTTGAGGAGGTACATTCAGACAGCACTGCAAACTCTTTGCTGGTTGTGATCTGTGCTGTGGATTTGCTTACATGGATCACATGAGAAATTATTATCAGATCCAGAGAAAGAGAATGCAAGTAAAATGCAATCAATTTCTGCTGCAAATTTTAACATTTTTTGGTTGCATGGCACTGAACATGTTCAAGTAATTTTTAAATATTTGTGTACTATTATGTGTTATATAGCAAATGAAACTTATTCCTAGTAAAATTTGAGAAACTTGTTAATATGTATGGTCTGGAGTAAAATACCTGTTCTTGGTAATTAACACTACCTTGCACATCCCAACTGAAAATGTATTCATTACTTGGTAGTAAGCTAAGTTAAATAGTCTTCAGCAGTAAAATAGGCTACTTTCAAATTGCTATGTACTTTGATGTATGTCACCAAACAACTTTATTAGAAGACTTGAAACTTATGGATACTAGTCACATTTATGGAGAAATAGGTCAAACACATGCCTCTAAACAAAGAGCAGGAACTGCTGGTGTGAAATTCATTAATGACTGAATCAAGCAGGTTTGATCCAACTATCAAAAGTTTTCTTTATTTTGTTTGGCCAGCTGTAGACCACAGATAACAAACTAAGACTTTTTTTGTAATAATCAAAAATTTATTGAGAATGTGTACAGAAAAAAACCCCAACCATCTATAGAGGTATGCACTGCTCAGGGAAGAGTTTTGGGTATCTTACAGTCAATGTTGCTTTACAGTCAAAACTGAACTGTGTAATGTTTGCTAAGTTCAGTGTCTAAGAAACGATTTGCTTTTCTTGTTCAGACTGGTCTTTTTCAAATCGTCCTTTATGCATCTCCAACCTAAAACAGAAAAAAAACCAGTATTTTAATGTTCTTCTAATGAAAGAATTACATAAGGCTATGATGACACGTTGATAGTGTTCATACATAGTTATATTAGTTGGGAATTAAAAATGCAGCATTTAAAATGCACAAAGGCAAGGGATTATTCCTGATCATGAGACTATCCATTTATCTATCCATTAAAAGAAACAGTAATGTAGAAGGTGCACGAAAATTAAATTAAAATTAAAGTATTAATACTTCTGTGAAAAATGGTAAAGCCAACTTCTCTAAGATGCAGTGGGCTTAACTTCAGCTGCCCATGCTCAGTGTTTGAAATTATTACAATGTTCTGTGTTCATTTTAAATATCTCCTTGGCCCTGTGGTCGAACCTGTTTGACATTGTTGTGCTGCTGTCCATCTACTGACAGTCTGTTGAATGGGATGATTTTCATAGCAGATTTCTTCATGGAGTACCACCGGTCACGCCAGGTTGCCCAGATAATGCCATTGTCAAATCCAGATGGACCAGCATCTTCTGCTGTGTACACACCACCTAAGAAACACCAGTTGGAGCAAAACAGTTGGTTGCTTTCTAAAACAGTTACTGTGCCCATACATTTATCTGGTCCTGACACCTCCATGGCATCCCTGGGTGTCCTAATAGACCCTGTTCACCCCCTTTCTCCCCCTATTTTGTTTCTCTCAGGACTGATTCTCCCACTTTGGAACGGAGAGCAATCATAAATTCCTACTACTGGTGTTAACAATTGTCGCAAAGAATGGGCTATGCCAGCTTTGGAAAATCCAGAAGTGAAAGAGTACTCTATAAACGTGACTGATTTTCCTTTGTCACTGAAACGTGGTGTCCTGGGCTACAGGCACTTAGAAGACACCTTACCTATATAATATTTGCCATTGAGGTGGCCAGCATGACATCTATTCATCCACCACCCAGATCCGTCTTGCTCAGCACAGTTGCCTTCATAGTTATCGTTGTCATTATCGTGGGTACTGAACCGCATGCCATTGTGGTAGGTGTAGGATTTATCACTTGGGTCATCCCCAAAATTGTATCCATCAAAGGCATCCCCGGCGTCACCCCCGATGAAGTAGGCATAAGTCAGTCGGTACTTGTCCTCTTCACTTCCCACTCTGAATACAGCGTAGTCAGCAGTGCTGTGAACAGAGGGCAGTGCCAAATATGAGCATGCTGCATTCCCAGCACATGCACAAGTGAAAAATGCATCAGTGTTAAAACTGCAGAAAAGGCATTTATTGCATCCTAGCACTTTAAAACTAATTGTTTTTATGTGACTGTGGGCCTCAGTTCAGTGACACACATCCAATCAGCTTTTGTGCTCCAGTACCACACATGTTTTCTGACTACTAGCCTTTAGTGATGTATGCAATATCTACATTACCAACAAACACACCACACACACACACACATATATATATATAATGTCCCAGGTTCATAATAGAAATAGAAGTAAAAAATAAAATAATAGAACCAGACCTGTAATAATCATGTAGTCCATAAGATATGTAAGACAAAGAAACTTGAAGAGAAGAAACAGATTCCTTCTTCCTAATAAACGAGTGCTGACAGCATGTGGCCTTCTGACAGGCACGTGTGCCTGGCAACAAGTCACACCCAGTGACTGCTGTCACAGCTGTAAGTTCAGGAGCCAAAGCAGTTCCATGCACATGTTAGCTGGTCTAAGAGTTCATAATTTTTTAGGAGCGACCTTTTATCAGTACAAACTGATGCAGCAGTGGGAGCAGTAGGTTTTAAGCTGTCATTTTCAGAAGCATCATAACCAAATACCTTTTTTTGCCACTCCAGTCCTCCAGCTCTATTCTTAAGGTGTACGGCAGAGTGGACTGTGTAGTTATTAAATGCATCTTTTCATTGCCCAGCCAGAACTCAGTGGTGTCATCTGGAGACAGATGTCCAAATCCTTCCTTGTACTGAACCCAATTTTTACTGAAGTCTTCGCTCCCATCCAGTCTCTGGGGGGAAAAACCAAGAACACCAAAAACAAAAATAAAAATCTCAGTCAAAAAGATATGTATCATATGTAGGTAAGTATAAACAGTGCTGATGCAAAAAGTTTGTTTATAGCAATAATACATAAGTGGCATACCCTTTGTAGTACTGTCCAGCCATTGCCATATGAGTCAATCTCGCAGTAGACTAGGAATGACTGCTTGGCTCTTTGAGGCTTGATAAAGTACAGACCACTTTTCCTTGCACCCTTATTTGCAATGTCTTGACAATCTGAAGTAAAGATATTCCAAAGATCATTTTCAATCTAGCTACAATTCTATCCTTACATTTATTTTATATTGTAACTTTCATAGTGCAAGAAATGCAATTTATCTAAATACCATTGTTGCAAAGTTAGTTATTTAGTTCACATACTTCAATGTCATTGCCATAAAAAATCCTACCAAGGGTCACAGGACTTGTATAAGGTGAAGATGAATTTAGTCTCACGCAGAGTTTAAGCAGTGTAAAACAGTCACTGCATTGATTTCCACAGCAACAAAGAAAGATACTTCTGGAGCTAATTAATTTTTTTTCCACATGGCTTAGTAGAAATGTGATAATGAGTTATATTCTTTTTGTCCCAGGTCCATGGAAACTCTAGTCATGTCCCTCATGTTTAGCACACATTTTGCAATAATTGTATTTTGGCCAAAAACATCAAGCAAGAACTAAGTTCCACCTGAATCCTTGCCTGCAGAGCATCTAACTGGTACTAACCGGTTTTAGAATTTGCAATTTTATATATCTTTGCAGAAGTCTATGACCCATAAGATTCCAAGTAAATCATTGCTGTGATGCCAAGCAGCAGCACTCGTAGCTGAATTAACCCTCCACCATACAGGAAACATTCTCCACACCTCTTCCAGTTGTCTCCTGAATTTCAGCCCGGTCCTTGCATGGCTCCTGACAGAGTAACTCAAGCTGGGCAATCTTCTGTTTCAGCTCTGTGATCCTGTTGCCGTTCATTATATGTGTGTCTGTCAACTGTCTGGACAGAGAGACATAAAAATGGGTTGCTGTATCTGCCATTTGAGAATGTGTAATACTCATACATTTCCCTGGACATGTGCCTCATGTATCTAACATGCTGCCACACACACCCCTGTAAAACGGGGTGCCTCTATTAGCACTGGTATTCAGAGTTAAGGACAGACAAAATAGGAAAGCACATGCTTAACCTCATGCAAAACTTAACCATATGCAAAACTTGACTCCAGTCAGCAAAACTCTAACCAGTAATTAATGTATTAATATAACTCTATGGAAAGCTTTACTTTGCTCTCCTGAAGTAAATTATAAACTCCTCTTCAATTATGGATGTATTTGTAAAACATATGTGCTCTAAATAAAATGCTGTAAGTGTCAGAATGCCTAAGTAATCTTTGACATAATGTCATAGAAGTGGAGACTGTCAAAAACATATCCTTAAGATTTAGAAACATTAATGATGTTTTCAATTCTATTTCCAATGTAAACTTATAAAAGACTATCACTGAGTTTATAGTTACTTATGATTTAGAACTAGGTAACTGAGGTAATTTTCATGGATATATGCAGCAAAATTGGCCAGAGTGAATGATTGCACAAACATTCCACATAATCTGCTCTACAGCAAAAACTCATGACCTCCAAAGGTCATGAAAAAAAATTTAAGGATAGCTGGCACAGCAGGAGAAACATAGATAAAAATATTGCCAGGCTTCATGGCATTCTTATCTTGCACTTCTTGCACAATTAATGGTTTATCCAGGTGAGCAGAGAATTCAGTATCAGATCCTTATGATCCCTCTGTGTCTTGCTAGGCAGCTACTAATGGCAGTGTGGGCAGAACTGTCCGCGAGAGCACAAAAAACCTTTCTGAGAGAGGCTTTTTGGCACTTGACAAAAGAACAGAAAGAAAACAATTTGTATTGTCACTCACAAAAGAAGTGGAAGATACCTACTGTATAGTAGTTTCATGAGACACTATAGTGTTTTCATGTCTGATAATTTCTTCAATTATTTTCCTGGACTTTTGAGTGAAATCATCAATTGAATCTGTAAAATAGAAAAGGTACAAAATAATTGTAAAAAAGAAAAAGAAAAAGAAAAAAAAAGAAAACCACATAAATTTTTCAGTTGTGTACATATTTTTATATGCTCACTTGGTAATGTCTGCTTTTCTGAAGGATAGAGGCCTTGGATGTGTTGAATCAGATGGTCTGCTGTTACTGTGGCATTAGAAATCCGCTGCAAAACTCTCTCCATTTCCTGCAGGTCATTATCCACAGCGGCATGGTATTTATAAAAGAAATCTGCAATGCCACAAGTTGTTGGGCAGAAGCTACCCTAAAGAGTAAAGAGGCATAGTTGGCAATGTTTCAGGGGCAAAGCAAGCAGAGCAGAATACGTGGGCAGAGAAACCTTCAGACACTGCTGACACAAATGATAAAGGATAAAAAAGGGCAGGCATTCGCAGCAGGCTTTGTCTGCTGTAATTGAATTTTCAGAGACAGTTTACTTTCACACTACGTGCACACGTCAAGAAAACAGTGCATGCCATTATTGTAGCATCTGCTGGATATGTGCTTTCGTCCACAGTGCAGCCTCCCATACACTTTTACCAAGTGTAAACCTGTCATTAAACCTGTCATTTACTGCTATCTGTATCTTAAACCTGTCATTTATTGCTATCAGTAAACGACAGGTTTAAGCAAAGCGCACTTAATAAGTACTGAAAACAATGATGAGGTTCAAGCGATAACGCTAGTTAATAATCAGCATAGAAAAGCTTTGGTTACATTCTTAAGATAAAAGAAAATTGTTCAGGTACTTACAAATCTCTCATCCAATATGCAGCAGTTTTCTCTGGTAGCAATGTACTGAAGAGAAGAAAGAGGGGTGTTTTTAGTGCATTTTCTCCAAGACCACTTTCTGCGCTAAGACGCAGTTTCCTAAACGCTGTCTCTTCACTTACCGCCATGCTGGTAGAAAAGAGCAGGGAGAGGAGAGACCCCAGGGGAGCCCGGCTGCACAACCTCAGCCCCATCATGCCTGTCCCACCGGGTGCACCTGTGCAGTCAGCAGTCGAGAATGTTCAACCTAGCACAGGGTGGCAGCAGTTTAAGGCAGCAGGCTGAAGCTGGGGGCGGGCACTGGGAGGTGGTGGGAAGAGGTGGGGAAGGGATCTGAGGTGGATTCCCAGAATTTGCACATACACTCCTCCCATTTTCAGAACCCACTTTGCACTTAGTCGCCTGATCTCTGCTCTAGCCAGGTGTCAGGGGAGGCAGGAAGGTGAAACAAGGCATGGAGACGCTACACCTAGTCACAAGTATAATCAAACACACATTGCTTCGTAATGGGGGCTGGCAGAAGTTTCACTCTAATAGCACAGGGAAAAGCCACAGTAGCAATGTGAATTATCTGTACCAACTATCAATTGCCTAACAATAAATGAAATTTTGGGATTATGTAGGCCTCTCCCGCCACAGATCTGTACGTGTTTTGCAAAGAGACTCAACACCATTTTCCCATTTCTGTGGATGACAAAACTGAGGCAGAGAAAGGTGTGAAGTCATTGGGCAGTGGCATATCTGGAAAACAAGTCTGTGGTATTTCTCACAGGCAATCAAAGTATGAACGCTCCCTATCCTTCAACACAGTGAGTCCATTCCAATGACTTTGGTCAATGCTTCCTTGCTGGGGAGCTAATGTTGGTATCTGCCTTAATTCAACACTGCTACAAGAATGCTGACAAGCCCTGTCTTCTGCCATGGGCTTTGTTCCAGCAAATCACTTCAGTATGTCCTTTTGCATGCTCTCTGTATTGGGAGCATCAACATCTTTCCACTCATGACCTAGACCTGGTGTCTGAACTATGGCTTCTGCAGAGAAAGCTTGATTTTGTGCCTGTACAGCGTGATGTGTGATAAGGCAGTGTTGAATGAGGCTTTTGACTCTGTTAGATGTTTGACTAAATTATGAGAAGAATGGTGAGAATGGGGCTCATGGATAGATCCGTTATTACTGGGGTCAGCTTTGTGATTTCAGACAAATGACTTCATCTCTGTACAGCAGGATCAATGTTTCAACTTGGCTTAATAGGTATTTTAAAAATGGAAAAAAACCCCATTATATAGGAACCAGATTATTAGAAAATTAGATACAATTATGCCCTGAAACATGGAGAGTTTCTGACCTGTATATCCTCTTTTAATCTGGTCAAATTGGGTCAAACAGAAGGTTCCCATTATGTTCAGAGAGCCACTCACATATTGCCAGAAGGAAATGTGAGTGTTTAAGATGTTAAAAATCAATCTGATGTGACACTTACATGAGGCTGAAGCATTTTGCCTGGGAGAGTCAGCTTTCCAGTAACTGTACTGATGACCAGTGAGTTAGTTGCCAGGCTGCCAAAAGTCTTTTCCAAAGGATGACCGATGCTACAGGTTTGTCTTTCCAAATCTGGTATTAATTACCTTCAAGAGCCATGTGCAGAATGTGCTCTCGTTGACCTTACTGATACAAACAGGACATGGTTCCACCTTTTACAGAGTTACTTCTGTTTCCTAAAATAAAATGACTAGGACTGGGTAGAAGTCTATCTGCTGTTGTGTTTTTTACTGTTGCTTCACTGATGCTTTAACATGGACTGAGGAAAACACCGCTGAACCTCCTTGTCACTGCTGCTCATACACCGAGCTTGCTTTGCTTCATCTTTGCAGTTCATGACACAAGGGTCCACAGGGTCCTAGAGATACCATTCCAGAGGCTGTGCACCAGCAGGATTCCCTTAGATGTGACAAGATAGCATGAGTAGGTTGTGGGTATGAACTTTGTTAAGTAAGAGCTTTAACACAGATGTACACTGTAGAGTACAGATGGGCACGTACTGTTCGTGATGCAATAGGTGAACCACGTAGCACAATTCAGGTATCCCTCATCCTCTGACAGAATAAAGAACACATCTTTCCCTTTTGTCACTACTAGTAGTACATATAGGCTTGAAACTCTGTCAGAAGACTATTTGGTAGCAGAAAATGAAAAAAAAAGTCTTGTGGCCCTAGGCAAGAATTTCTTGAGTCAGAGAAGATGACAGCAATGAACTCTGGCAGTAAAAGCCTAGTTAATCTTGCATTAAAACCCCCAAGGTTTTATAATTAGAGCATGAGAATAGCTATAATGACATAATAACAATGTTAAAATAGAGTTTCAATGTTCAAGGTAATTGTCTAATTGGTGGGAGAAACAAAAGGATTATTGTCGCTAGAAATGGGTTAGGAATAGGAAACCTGAATTTTCAGTCAGATGCTTAAGTTACAGAAAATTATCACTGTATATATTTACATTCATGAAGGAGTCAATTTTCAACATTGCCTCAGTGATTACCAAATATTTGCACACTGCAATTATAAGTGTTGCTTAGCTGTATTTGTGGTTACAAGTGTGGAACTTCTCAGCAGAAGATGTAGATATTTAAACCTCAGGAAATTTTTGTTTGCTTTACTGATTACATGGTCATGAATAATTAATCATTTAATATATTTGCTTCTTTTTTCTTTCCTTCTTTTATTCCATCTTTCATTACTTAGAAAGATCTTAGTCCTACTTTTAATTAAGTTGAAAGCAATACATATTCTATTGTCAATGACTACATGGTATTACATGGTATTTTTCCTCTCTTACATACCATTTTGTCTTGCTGGGTCCTGGTTGCAAAACAGGTGACCCACTTACCAAACCAGTGTGCTAGAGACCTAATTGTACCCTCAGATGTGTCCAGGCTAATTTAGCCATGTTGATTTTCTGGCCAGTGTTTTCTTTCCAGTAAGTCTGTTTGCTGGTTTGGTAACAGATGAGGAACAATTCGTGGTAGCACAGGTGGAAGGAAGAGTTCTCAAACTCAGTGTACTCTTTTCCTGCAATTTATTTTTGATGAGAGAATAAAGGTGAATCATTATTTGTTTGAAAGAGCTTTCTTCAATTCAATATTGATTAGTATTTTTTGTCAGACACTGGGACACTAGCCAACACCTGCCCATCATTCATAGAAAACCTTTCCTCAGAAAAACAAACCAGATGAAAGAGGTTTGTGTCTGTAAATTAGTTCGTGAATATCAGAATATTCTTATGGCTGCCTTGGAAAAACATCTGTTTTCTAAGCTTATTTTTTAACTTGCATTAAGAATCTAACCTGAAAATCAGTCTACAACATTTTAGAAGAGTTTAGTGATGAGTTTTAAGATTTCCAATGGGCTTTTACTACTATTTAACTGAAAGTGTTCAGTGGACTTGACATGAACTTGCATTTTTTTAGATGCTCCAGAAGATAATTTTCCTATTTAAAAATAAATAAATATTGAAAAATACCAAATGGTAAATTATGAAAAAAAAATCCCTACAATGCTTTGCTATCCATCACCAATATGTATCACCCTGCTTGCATTACTAAACAGATTAGTGGGCAAAATCCCCTTTGCTAGGTCAACCAATAAGTGTGATAATTACGATGAGAACTAGAGACAACTAAAAAGCTGCCTAGTAGCGAAGCTATGACGATGGTGGGTGAGAAAGCCAACGGCACTGAAGAGAAAATGAAAAAAAAAGTTTTGCAACTTATCTTTCTCTTTCAATTTTCAAAATGTGGGCGAAAGGTAAATAACAACATTTTTTTCCAGTTGCATAGTCCACTCTGTGCAGCACATTTCTTCCTCACCCTTCCTGAAGTGAAATGAGTCAACAAAAATCAGTTGCTGTGCAAGGGAGAGCCTTTAATTTCTTTACACTTGTGACACCAGTACAGGTATTTGCTGTTCTTCAGCTCAGATACTGGCTGGAAACAGTTGTTTCTTTGAAAATTAAGTGAAGAACAGTAAGAAATGTTTGTACTTCATGTCAGGCAGAACCTTTCATTTTGGAAAGAAATTATGGGATATTTTGCTGCCTCCACACTGGGAATACACACTTTAGAGTGTATTCTTTAATACTTATAGGCTAATGTATTTTCTTAAATCAAAACATGGAAGTTACATTGATTCATGACTGTTCATGTCAGCACTTTTAATAACATAAAAGACACTTTGTTTTCTGGAAAGAATAACCAAGGGTATTGCTTTAATACATAGTTCTTATTTTGACTTAAACTATCAGTACAAACAAATTTAAATAAATATGTTAAAATTAAAGGGCAAAAAATCAAGGCACTTAATCATCATAATACTTCTGAAGACACCTCATCTCCATAAGCCAGATATTTGATGGTTTGAATGAGCTACTATCTTATTTTTGAAAAATCTTATCATATTTCTGTTGAGTTAGTTCTCCTTACTTAATTTGATGCATTGAAGACTTTATTTAAACTTCTTCCAAATCTTAAGGTATTAAGAGTGATCTTATATCTGAAAAAAATGAATGTGATGTAAAGGAATGAAGTCAAGATGATTCAGAAGATAACTCATTCTGTCGTTTTGTCATAGCTGAGGTTTTTCTGAGTGCTGTAGTACAGGTCATTATACCTCCAAATTCTAAAAATCTACTACGAAGCCCTAAACCATGTTCAGTGAAACATCATTATTGAGCTTTGACTTGTTTGTGCCTTATTTAGGGTATTCGATGCAACATAGTAAATTCTCTGCCTTTACTGACCTACAGAAACCATTTTCAACTGTTGATTCACTTAGAAAAGGTTGGTATTCAGACTGTCTGCAGAAGAGAGATTGCAGTGTATACTTTACCTTGAGGGCAAGAACAGTGAACTTATTTGTTAAACAAAGAGATGCACTAATTTGTGGGAATGAGATAAGTAGTAAATTCAAATATTTGCTGAGTATTTTGTAATTAGTTGAGAGGACACAGCCTCAATAAACTAAACAGAGCCTACTTCAATAATCGAACATATAGGCTGATATTGGTTTGGACAGGAATTTATTGACAATAACATTAAAGAAAATACAGCAAAAATGTGATATATTTCACAATAAACCTCTGGCCTGTGAAATACTTTGCTTGTACTTTTTTAAGCAATCAGAGGAAGCTTGACTGTCAGAAAAATCCTAGAAATATAATGGAAAGTGTATTTGTTTTGGAAAAATGTACTCTGTGTTGTCCTCCCTGACTTCCAGGATTAGGCTTGAATGCCATTAATTCAGGATGATGGAAGTAGAAGAATGAATTCCACGGTTCTTTTACACATTATCTGTGCTCCATGCTGGTGCATGAATCTGTTTACTAGAAGAGAAGCACAGGTGTAAGTTTGAAGCATTAATAGCACTAGTTGGTTAAATGTGAATATAAGTATTTAGGATCACTGAAGGAAAGAGAAGCTCAGATTTACCTACATGTAAACCATAAGCAGAAAAAAAAAGTCTTCTTTCCTCTTCTTTTTTTAATCTGTAGTCTTTTTCTTTCTCTGGTGTAAAAAATAAAGCCAGAAGATTTTTCTTTCCCCTGCTTTCTTCTTACAAATTATAAGAGGAATTCTGGCTTATTCTTAAAAATTTTACATTAAGCAATGGGTTCCTATCACGTGAATGAGTTGTGACAGCTTTTATTTTTGAACATATCCCCTACACAGGTCACAAATGCAGTCAAGTCTTTACTAGCACCTCCTGTCTATGAATTCCACACAGGCTTGTTACTCATTGTGGTTTCTTTTGGGCTTCACTGACGACCACACAGTGCCATCTGACGTCCTCAAAGAGCAATAAACTGTTCCTAAAATCTCTTAAATCATCTCAAAAAAATCTCAAAATTAAGACTTGACCATTGCAGAGCATTGCTTCCCAAGCCTACCTGGAAAAGAACTACTATATAATTTGCCTGTGTTTTCATTGAAAACAATCCTAACCTCATGTATGAAATAAGGGGCTCTGAGCTAATCATTACTGCTCAGGGTGGAATGATGATGGTAATGAAAATTCAGTATATTTTAATAAAATAATTTGTGAAATGGAGAGGATAGAGGTAGTGAATAAATTACTCTCTCAGAAAAATGGACGACCTTGCTGGAATCTCAATAAGCTTATTAAATAGTCTACTTATTTATGGACAAGTATAAATTGAGTAAGAAACACATTCGCCGTGGGAACCAACAGAATACAGGCTTTGATCCTTTTATCACTTCACTACACCATTGCAAATAATGGAAACTATCCTAAATCCTTTCCTTGCGCTTTTGGGAGATCAACTAATAGGCGTGTCTTAATATTAAATACATGTTGGATATTAATTGTCTCACACAGCTGTCAACATCCATATACAAATTTGCCAAAATTGTATTTAAGGTTCCATAAGGTCCTTGAAATGGCTTCTGACAAAGCAAGATCCAGTCCTTCCCCTAAACCATGAGCAACGGCTATGAAAATACTTGAGAAAAGATAAAAGAATAAAGCACCTTCTAGATTCCAAGACTGTTTCACCAACGTACACATGCGCATGTGAATATTTATTTCTTAATGTAGATAAAATGCCCGGTTCATCTGGAGAGACAGAAACGCACAGAGGATGCTGGTGGGAGCAGGTGGCTGTTTTTGGGGCCAGGGATTGTTTTGCAGGCGAGGAGGGTGCGGACAGCGGTGAAACACAGCCACCTACCGGCCTCTGGGTCCCTTGGCCTCAGCAGCCAGCTCTTCTCACGCCCAGGAGCTCAGTTTTGCAGCATGAAAACGTGGCCCAACCCATTCCAGTGGAACTTTGACTTACATCCATGGGTGATCAATGATTCTGCTTATCAGTGAGTGGCATTTATTCTGCACGTGTTCAAGCACAGAAGGGAGGACTGCAGCACGTTGGTAATAGTGGCTCAGACAAGGCGAACCTCACTTGAATTTCACCCCAGGATTTGAGAGGATTGCATGACTTGCGGAGGATTAGCCATGTTTCCTGCCACGCTGCAATATGTTGCCATGTGACTGCAATGCATTCCGTATCAAAACACACGTGGAAGACACTTTAAAGTTTATTTACAGAAAGCATCTGTCTTTATGTCTATACAGATAGCCGTGTATTTTGTACCAGACAGTGCTCTTTCTGATTCTTGCTTCAAAGTTGACTTTAAGGAGCTACAATAAATATATCTTTAGGACAAATCTCTCTGGAGTCGAATATGCATAAATTACCTGGTGGCTGTTCTCTCCTACTGTGATTATTTGCATGTTTACTAGTTTATAGGGACTCAAAACCTGCAAATTTTCAACATAATAATGAAATACTTTCATAGTGTAATAATAAAAATCTGTATAGGGAACCAAATTTTCTTTCTTTATGACCTCCTTGGTTCTGCCTCTTTAATAGATTAGGACAGGAATTGTTCATCACTCAGGCACTGAGAACATAAAATGGTGCTTTATAGCCCTCCTTTGCCATAGGAAAACATTGTACCTTGCTAAATAAGGAACTGAATTCTGAGATCACAGCATGATTATTTCCTATCTTTCAACTGAATTATTTTAATCACAATTTGAAAATAGTCCAACTGGAAGTCTTATCAACAATTTCCAGAAGTACTTATTTATTTTCAACACGGCTACTTTTTACATCAGTAAAACCCCCTCTCATCATCACCACGTACTTAGCATTGTCAGTGTTACACCAAACGCTTTATTTTTCATCACTCTTGCAAAGACTCCCAATTTTATTATTGTATCATTTGCAAGATATAATTCAAACCCACTTGGAATAGAAGTGTACTTGTTAAGGAAGGCCAAGCTGTTACTGTGTCAGAGTAGCACGTAAGACTCTGGTTCAGGCACAGCCCTCGTTGATGTCAGACACGGAGGATTCGCTCTGGAGCGCCTGTACCTGATTAACCCTCTGGAGATATCCAGAGACAGCCCTCCAGCTCAGACACCAGGACTAGGAAATCGTTCCTCTTTATATACGAGGGAATTTCCTGGCTTGGTGACACTTTCCTCACGTCCACAGACTAGAAATTCAGTCCAGACCTGAGAAACGCTTTATGTCAGAACAGAGACGTGCACTCCCACACAGAAAGTCTTATTCTTTGATTAACACATTTTGTATTTAGGCGAGGAAGAAAAGGTTTCATAAGGATTCAATAACGGGACTATCTGACACGCTTCTGACGTTATCCCGAGCCTCATGATGGGGTTTCCACTGTCGAGGTTTTGCCCGCACACGCTTCGGGGTGACACGGCTGCGCTCGCCAAGCCCGCAGCTCCCCGGGGATGCGACAGTCCCGCCACCGACCCGTGTCCAGCATGGGGCCGGGCACAGCCCGAACCAGAGAGGCCCCGTTCGGACACGCCTCGGGCTAGACCCATCACTGCCCTACAGCTGCCAGGCGCTATACGCATACCCCCTACACACGCTGCGCCCGCACGGCTCCCAGCGCTCTCCCCCGCGCACCCGGGTTTATAAACTTTCTCCCGCCCCTTTTCCCNGGCGGGCGGGGGTGCCCCGTGCTGATGGTGCCGCCTTGCCTGCCCCGCCAGTGCCGCAGCTGCTGTACGGGGGGAAGCTGGATTTCCTCGTCTTCGATTACCTCTCCGAGATCACCATGTCGCTGCTGACGGCCGCCAAGGCCCGGTCTCCCGTAAGTAGAGCCGGTGTCCGGCCGCAGCGTGCTGGGCTTGGCCGGGGCGGGGGCGCTCCGGTACTTTCAGACCTCCCGAGCTCTCCTTCAGCCCAAATCGCGCCCGAAACCTGTTAAAGACTTACCTGGTTGCGGGGACACGGTTTCTTAAGTATACTTTTTATTCGCATGCATTTATTTTCATCTGTTCAGTTTCATGTAGTGAAAGTGTTCATGTCGTTTCCCATCGGGTTACCCAAACGATGATCTTATTTGAGAGGTAGTTGCTCTTCCCTGTCTTCTGTGTTAACCAAGGAGAGGGGTTGGGTTGACCTACCTGTAAGAAATAGTTACAGCTCTTAATTATTTCAGGCTTTAGGTTACACTCCGGATTTTGTCTCCACTGCCATGGCTCCCTATATAAAAGATATCCACAGAAAAGGTATGCTACTCCTTGCATGAGTTTGTATGTTAATTCAGTACACCTGCTTCTGAAAGCGGGCTGACAGAGTTGGGGCTGTTCAGTCTGGAGAAGAGAAGGCTCTGGGAAGATCTTACAGCACCTTGCAGTACCTAAAGGGGGCTTGCAAGAGAGTTGGACTATTTTACAAGGCTGTGTAGTGATAGAAGGGGGAATGGCCATAAGCTGGGGTAGATTTAGATTGGATGCTAGGAAGAAGTTCTTTACTGTGAGGGTGTTGAGGCACTGGAACAGGTTGTCTGGAGAAGTTGTGAGTGCCCCATCCCTGGAAGTGTTCAAGGCCAGGATGGATGGAGCCGTGAATAACCTTGCCCATAGCAGGGGACTTGGAACTAGGTTATCTCTAAGGTCCTTTTAATCCAAACTATTCTAGAATTCTATGAAAAATCCAATTGTAATTGATGTGGAGTACAGGTCTGATGGTGAAATTGGGTTGATTTAAGGTATTTGTTACAATTGTAAATACATATGTATATTTCCATGTATTTCTTACTGTAGC
This sequence comes from Ploceus nigricollis, assembly GCA_013399945.1. Taxonomy (NCBI): domain Eukaryota; kingdom Metazoa; phylum Chordata; class Aves; order Passeriformes; family Ploceidae; genus Ploceus; species Ploceus nigricollis. The sequence continues at coordinate 2,272,883 of VXBC01008661.1, read as the reverse complement.
TTCAATTTGTGAATGGCAGATTGCTTTACAGATCTTTTTTAAAATGAGAGATCTAGATGTTTTCAAGGTAATTTAAGTTTTTCAAAATTCTCACATAGTTCTACAATATGTTTTTCCACTTTTTTTTTTTGTTTACATTAGTAAAGCTTCACAGCGTCTATTACTGTTCCTGTCGGAGGTTTGATGCTGTCTGTCTGCCTCATTATGTGTGTCTTTCTGGTCACTTTCTCCTTCCATTCATAAAGGATAGATGAGAAGTATCTATAGCAGTTATTTTTCTCTAAACAATTTTGTACTGGCTTATTCTGATCATTTCACAGGTTAAATGTGGTTGTTATTTTAATGTGGGTTTTGTATTTTGCTTGATTGAATGTCTGTTACTTTGCAAAGGTGATACCTTGCTTGTGTTTCAGCACACTTTTTAAAGTACAGGTGATTAATTATTGATGCTGCTGAACTTTATTTGCTTTTTTTTTTGCTATTAGGTGTTCGTGTCGTCAGTAATGCTGGTGGAATTAATCCACTTGCTTGTGCAGCTGCCCTTCAGGAGGTGGCAAAGAAAGCAGATGTTGATTTGAAAATAGCTGTTGTTGCTGGAGATGATCTGATGAATGAGGTATTCCACTTTGTTTTAAGCCATAGTAGCACAAGTCTGTATAGCATGAAGGTGGCATTCACTGTCCCATAGGAACCTTGTGTGTCTTTATGCAGTAGTCTTCTACTATGAGAAGCATTTTTCTTCTTTATCTTTTAGGTTTTTTTAATGCATAAATATAATTCTTGGCACTTCTGCTGTTTAGTATATAGTGGGGGTGAATTTTATAAGCTTGTGGATCTTCTGTTTAGCTTTTTGAAGCAAAATGTGAATCTGCTGTAAGGTCTGCCTGCTCTTCAGGAGAGGCTATTACATGCTGTTATTTACTGCTTCTGTCTAAACTAGATAATCATGCCTGTTAATTCTTCTGAATATGGTGTGGCTACCACACATTCAAATGTTTATCCCTTCTAGCTTTTTTTAGTTTACAGGCATTTCCTGATGTTACTTTGTTTATAGATAGGTGGTTTTCTGGTTTTAAGTAATTAGTTTACAGCTGGTAAGGTAATGTTAAGTGAGGGGATTGAAGTTTAAATATTTTTAAAAAATTGAAATATTAAATACATGGGATTTTTTTTTTACTTAGAGAATTACGCTTTATCTATGAAATCTGCAAAAAAATGTTGGCCATACCTGAAAAGCTACTGGGAAAAGAGTTTGTATACAACAGTAGTTAAGAGAGGAGAGGTTTGCACTGTGGTTAAATCTCTGCCTGTAACTTGGAAAATTATTTATCTGCATAGGATCTGTTACCCCTTGCATGCTCTTGAATGTGGAAGATCGTCAAGTAAGATTCTTTATTTGCAAGTTATGTGTGGTGGTTGGACTTCCTTTTAAGAAACTTCTGCCCTGCTGAAATTACTGTCTGTGGACCAGAATTTCATTAGTGGTACAACAGTGGTTGTTATTTGAGTCTGTTATGGACATGTCTGATCTGAAATGCATTGTTTTCTATGCTGTTGCCAGTACATAACCTACAGGAACAAAAAAGACACAGCTTTTATGGTCTACAGACAACTTCAACTGTTGATACATGACACATGGTAAATGTTACTTGTGGTTTGGAGGATTTCAGTCATTAACATAGAATACCAAATTAGTTCAGAGTGGAAGTTTGGTTTTTTTCCCCACACTACAGATCCCACCTGTAAATTAGTATTTACAGTTTACATCCACTGCATTACCAAGCTAATGCCTAATTCATGGTCGAAAACACACCCTCCCCCCACCTACTTTTCTGGAAACACAACTTATTCTAAGTACTGTATGAAGCTACAAGGTTTGTTCTCTGGCCGTGACACCATTGCAGATGTGGCAGATACATTTCTGTTTGCAGGGTTTGATTTATTTAGTCCTACAGCAATTAAAGACCATTTAAAGCCTGGGAAATACACCAGTTCATTGTTGTTAGTCATATATAAATGAATATTACATTCTTTAAAGACTACCTTAATTTTCTGCATGCTGGAAAAGTTGTGGTTAAAAGTGTATCTAAGGCTTTTAGCCATTCAGCTGATTGGTATTGTTAATACTTTTAATAATTATATTTGACTTAGAGTTGCTATAAAGTAGATCTGTTGTTTGATACTAATGAGAAGCTTACAGTACAAACTTCAAAATACTCATTGCTTGTGTGTTCTGCTTGTTTTCTAACAGAAAGAGAACTTAAAAGGAGCTGGTATCACCGATTTAGAGAGTGGCAAACAATTTCCAGAGAATATTCACAGCATGAATGTGTATCTTGGGTGAGTTACATTTATTATGAGCAACTAAATTTAATGTATTGAATACACAAATTTGTTTTACTTTGCAGTTAGAACCACTTAGTATATGAGGTTCATCTTTAAATTATTCAGGCAACCAGATAAAAAATTGTAACTTGTAAATAAGTTTTAGTTATAACCTTGTAAGTTATGACTCCTTAGCAGCATACCATCTGTGATTCATCAGGTTTTAGTTCAAGCCAAAACAGCTTTAGTTCCCTCACAACAACTGCAAAAATGCTTTTTCATAAGCTGAGTGTTCTGTTGCAGAATGGAGTAGTTTACTATGTTGTCACTAGAGAAATACAAACAAGGAGTTCAAGTACTGGGATGTAGTCAATTCTGTAGGAGGTTCCCTTGCTCTGAACTCTGTGTCAGGCTTTGTACTCTTGAAATTTTGGAAACCAGTTTTTCAAGATGGTCACTTGTTTTGAAAGATCTCCCTTCCCTCCTTTATCATACTTAGGGTTTCCATAAGTCTGTGAATGCAGGTGTTGTAGGTACCTCTTGGTGAAGTTGTGTTTTCATTGTCACTATCTACTTCAGATGCGTCAATGTTAATCAGGTCTAGTAAAGGGAAAGGATGAAGAAATGAGACAGTGGTCTCATGCATCTCTTCCAGTTGATGATCCTGGTGATCCCATTCTTGCACAGTGCTCTTGAAGTTGGGCAGTACTGTGAGTTCTTAAATCACTTGGGTAATTGACCTGAAAGGTTTAAAATTGGAGGGCTAAGTCACCAGGCTTTATTCCTGAAGAATGTTCATCTTTATACACTCATCTAAAAATTAAATGGTTAATGAATCTCTGAAAAACATTCTTTTCTGTAATTGATGATAGAAATGTCCCTCTCTGCACTTTATTCTATGAAAGTTTCTATGGACATTAAGAGAAGTGTTTGAGTTATGTTATTTAGGTACCTGAATTTGATGGTGCTCTGATGACTGCTCTTTAAAATACTCTTGATGTACATACCTAATGACAAGTTGGTTGTTAAAGTAGATTTTACTGATTTCCTAGGCAATTTTAAGTGATTTTTAACCTGTCTCAGGGAACTGTTTTTTAAATGATGCTTGAAGAGATGAAAGTACTTACTGCTGTGTTTTGTTATTTTTAGTGCAAGACCAATAAGCAGAGCTCTGGACCTTGGAGCTGATATTGTTGTGACAGGCAGATGTGTTGACAGCGGGATTGTATTAGGACCACTCATTCATTCTGTAAGTACCAATTAATTTCCTAATGCTAATGAATGTACGTGAGTGAATGTTCAGCAGTCATCGTCAGACAATTTTTGTTCCTTATGAAAATGTAGATACTAAATTAAAAATAATGAGCATCTGTATTTTTTTTCTTATGTGCATGAAAAGTTGTCAGCTTCCGCTTCTCCTAAATTGATAGCAGGCATATTTGTTAACTTGTATACCGTTAAGCTGGAAAGCACGGGTGAAATTTAGGAAGTCTTAGCCTCTTTCACCAGTATTTCACTCTTACCATTTGTTTTGGATTTTTTTCCCTTGCCTTTCTGCAAAATTTGTTGTGCAAGTATATTCTTCTTTACCACAGAGTGTTGATAGTAGAGCTCACTCTGGTTGGGGGGTAGGGTGTGAGGTGGTTTAAAACACCGGGGTTTTTTGTTCAGTGGGTAAGCAGTTTTGTTTAAAGTAGTCAAATTTCAATGCAGCATTTCTGAAATTCCTTGAAATTCAAAAAATTATACAAGCATAGTATGTAGTTTTCGGAAGTATTTTTAATAGGTTTTCATGAATTTTTGTGAAGGATCACACATGGTGAAATATAGAAGCTTTCCTTTGGTACATATTTAAAAAAATAGGAGGGTATGTGTCTAGTTAAAAACATACTTTCTAAGACATCATACTCTTTTGATTGACTTCATGCATGTCAAACATTACCTAATCAATTTTCCATTTATAATTTCCATTATGACTTCTTATTTTATTCCTAGTTGTTTATATTCTCAAAATAACAACTGTCAGTGTATATTACCTACTCCAGAGAAACCTTATATAATGTATTTCGGAAAGGTTTTAGGAAGATTCCTGCAATGTGCTAAATAAGAGACAATTACTGTATGGCCTGCAGGTTTAACTCAGGGAAAAGATTCTAGCTAAAATTTCCAGTTAAACAGAAGGCATATTTCCAGTTTTTGAGGGTGACTGGTAGCACTCCAGGAACTGATAATTTTCAGAAGTTGAAGAAACATAGTGCTTTGTCCAGGTGACACAAGATAGGTACTATACTTTTAAACCTGTAGGTTGTGCAGTTTTAAGTAATATGGGTGTTGCACTTCCAGTTTTTTTGAAGAGGGTATGACTGTCAGAGTTTAAATTTGTTGGAGTGTATCTATAGGAGCAAAACTGAAATGTGTCAGAGGTTTTTTTTGCTAATTTGCTGTATAGGAACTCAAATCCATATACATTGCCTGCCGATTATTGTTATTTAGATTTAAAATGTATCCAATGCATTGTTATTCAAAGCAATGAACATACTGTATGCATTTTTTTGTACTGTATGAAACTTCTGTGTATTTAAAATATTTGTGTTTTTCTTCTAGTTTGGCTGGAATAGGGATGACTATGACTTGCTAGCTGCAGGAAGGTAAATGATTTAAGAAGAAATGGGGTAAATCTATATTTCATATCATAATGTCAAGATACCAACTTTTTCAGCACATCCTAATTTTTCATGTTATCATTGCATTAATTTATTTGCATGTTTTTGTTAGGTTTTGAGTTCTTTTTCAAGGCTCACTTACTACTCTCACTTGGAATTGAAATTATAGAAACTTCATTCTGGAACCAGCTTAAAATAAGAAAAGGAAGAAAGGGTTGAAAGATTTTGTTTAACAGCTTAACATTCTCCTGCTGTTCATTTTGTGTTGAGACATGAAATCTTATAGTAGAGGCCACTGATTCCCAGGTTTTTCTGTTTGGCTGCCACTGTTGATAGTTGGGGTGGTTGGAGGGCTTACTCTGAAAGATGCACAAAAGCAGGTTTGGTCAGAAAGCAGCATCCTGGCATGGTTTTGTTGAAGCTCAGTGTCAGTGCTCCCATTTACAAATCTTGTTGTAGTCTTAAGGTTAGGAATCTGATTCAGAAAGGGGTAGAATCATGCCACCTAAATTAATTTTGTGCATCATGTATCTGAATTAAGTCCTCATAAAAGAGTGATTACTTAGCCTGAGCACACTCTAGTGTTAGTGTTCTTGAACTTCTGCTTGAGAAAAAATGTGGAGAGGAATTCATTCAGGCTCCAGTGAGTTGGGGATGATAGAGATGAAGATTTTCCCCATAATTCTGTTGAATAGTTATGGACTCTCAGAATCAAATATGAAAATAGTGATACGTAATCATAGTACATTGTGGTGAATATGTAATACTTGGAGGTGAGATTTTCTGTCTCTTCATTTAAAAATGGTCTTTGTCTATTAAGTTACACACAGCGCAGACTACAAAGATACAAATTTAGATCAAGATTTGAAATTACTAAGAAAACTTCGTTTTAGGTGTGAGGTAATCTTCTAGGTATTCATTTTTGTAGGAAAATTATTCTTGTAAAAGTTTGTCCTTTAAACACTATTCATCTTTCAGGATCCGTTGTTATGCTTAGTGTATAATTCATAATTGTATTAGATACTTGTGGAGGAAAATAGCATGTTTTGTTATTTAGCTCTATCTCCATTGTATTTTAAAGCTGGATTTGTAAGAATTGATTTTGCATTATACTTAGTTACTTTAATGCCATTTTCCCAGTCTTGCAGGTCATCTCATTGAATGTGGTGCTCAGTGTACGGGTGGAATATTCACTGATTGGCACACAGTACCAGACTGGTAGGTAGACTTGATACCAGCATGCATGTTTGTAGTGGACCAAAGATGAGGTTTTCTGCTTATATCTGTGTTGTGAAAACTGCTTCTACCCTTCTCTTTTTGGGGACACAGTATGGGCCTCTTGATATTTTGCCACCTCAGCGTTACTTTTCTACAAGTTCTGTTTTCCCTTTTTGAAGTTTTTCTTTTTGGTCAGACAGGGTCTTTCTTTTGTTAACTTCTGCAGATTTTGAAAAACAAATTAGCCCTTTGATTATTTTTTTCCCCTTTAAAGCTATTTTTTCCTGTTTCCTTCAGTATCCTCTGCTTTTTGAAAAGATGTATTATTGACTTTCATGTATGATTGTATGAGAAAAGACAATATTGATATTTTGGCTTCTGTTACAATAGTCTTCAGTTAGATCAGAGATGCTTGCTGGTCAGTCAAAAATTTCAGATAATTTGCTTTGGTAGATATGAATATATGCCATAGTTCTGTCCTGCTGAATAACCTGATGAACACAAATGTGTTGGGTGGTCAGTCCTTTCAGAAAGTTCTGTGTGTGTCTTGTGTTTAGAACTGTTGAATTAGAGTTACACGTAGGTGTGTTGTTCTGCCTGCTGAGGGAGCTGGCTTTTTACCAAGCTGTTTTTAGCAGTAGTATAAAAGTAGTTGGGGAGCACATTTTCTGCGTAGTTCTGGCTGCAGTTACTTCTGTATTTATTGGGATGAGAGGGAAGAATCTTGTCCTGTGCTGTATCATGAGAAAGGCAGCTCTTTTATGTGATGGAGGAAAGGACTGAAGAGCAGCAGTGAGGTGCAGGAGAGAAGAGTGCTTTAACACATCCTGTTCCTGCTCCCAGGCTGACTCTGGTCCAGGTGGATGACCCAGCATGACTGTGCCCTGCTGTCTGAAGAGCCACAGGGCTGCCTGGATTTTTTTGTTCTCCTTGTAGCGACTGCTTCTTATTCAGAGTGTGATCTTGAAAGATGTGTGCTGCTTTTCTGAGTTCCTGAGCACTGCTGATTCAAGGTCCATGCATGTATGGCATTGAAACAAACAGGATTGGAGGTTTCTTCTCACCTGCTGGAAGGCTACTGAACAAAGTGCGCTCACTCTTCACTATTGTTGTATTCTATGGGAAATCAAGGGAGAGAGTTTATAGTAACAAGTTTGGTTTGGAAATTTATGATTCCTATTCTGATGTCTCTCCCAATCATTTAATTATGCTGCATCATGAAACTTCTTAAAATCTTCTGTAACTGTGACTTCAGAAGACCTTGCTTTATAAAAGAATTAGAGCGAAGAAACAGAATACGAATTTTCTTGTTAAAATGTTTGATAGGTCTTAATTTTTAAGGATTTTTCTGTGAGAAGTGTCTGTCTGGCTTTAACAAAGAAAGGCAGCTTGACTGTATGAAGTTGTGAGCTATTGGAGTGGGAATAGCTCATTTTACAGATGAGCTTACGTACACAAATATGCATAGTTAATCATTTTATATTTGTAAAATCACAGGACTTTGTCTAAAATCATAGTAGACTTGTGGCTTAGAGCTGACTGGTGCTGAATTGAATCTCTGTTAAAGAACATAGAAGTTTAACACCTGATACTGCTCTGTTACCTCGTCCCCAGCGATAGGTGTACATACCCTGAAATCATACGTGACTGTGTTTGTGCTAATATAACAGTTATTTATTTACCTTCAATTTAAGTCTGCTCAAGAATTGATCATGGTGCTTTAAAACTAATCAGTTTATTTGCAATTTTCGAGTCTTAGACATTTAATTGATGAAATACTTGAAATAAAATAATGTTATGCATCAGCCTGTATGATAAGTTGCTAAAACCAGTCATAGTCAGAATAATGTGTGAGCTTTGATTTTAAGTTTTGAGATGTAGAGTGGAGATCCACTTCACTAACTGAAGTGGAATTGTGATCCAGTACATCCACTTAGAATATGGGGAGAAGGAAGGCAGGGAGAAGATTATTTCGATAAATTTTGGTTTCATCCTAATTAGTAGTTCGCTATATTTAGGCCCAAAAGCATGGAGGGCAAATATTGTGAAAACTCTTAGGGTGCAGAAAAATGTGTTTCCCATTTAATAGTTCAGTAGCAACCTGTTCTCTCCTTAGTTTAAACAAATTTGTTGGCTTGGAGTTTTTTTGTTTAGACAGTCTGAATCTGTTTTCAGTGCATTCAGATAATGCACTCATAATAATGTACAATAATAACACTAATACTGGTGTCTCAGTAGTGACCAAAACATGCCATACCTGCAGCCACTAACTAGCTATATTGCAAATAGGTCAACAGAGCTCTGACAGAGTTTGCAGAAGTTACTTGACTGTGTCTATTAATGATTTCTCCCTCGTTTAGAAAAAAATGACATTTTTAGCAGCCTCCTGAAAATAAGTGAAAATAATTTAGATCTCAATAAATCATTGTGTCTGTGGTACCTAATGTTAAATCCAAACCAGCTCAATTAAATCGGTAAATAGGAGGGGGAAGAAGCCAGGTTAAATCTGTGTTTATCATTAATGTGCCTTTCACATATGAGTTTCCCACTCCAATGAGTGCATTTGTGCAGCCCAAGAGCAGAAAACTAATCCCTTGCACTTACTGGTGTCTGGTAACTGAACGCTGGAGGGCAGCCTCTCTCCTCCTCACACCTTACTGCAGAGGGTGACCTTCATTAGCCTCTAACTGGGGTCATTTCTTTGACTGTCTTTGGGGTTTTTTTTCTCTCCAAGAACAGTAATCCACGTGGCTCTTTTGTCTAAGAAGGACTGATGGGTATGATTTTTTCCTAACTTGTAAACAAAACCCAAAGAATTTGCTACATTTCAGGTTTATAAATCTTATCTGTCTATTGCTTATGCATAAGCAAAAATAATTAACTCTGTAAAAAAGAGTACTTTAATTAATCTAAACTAAGCCAGGCAAGTTAGAGCTTACATTCTGTGCATATACTATCATGTCTCAGTGAGTACTGAGGCACTGGACTGAATCCACTTCATTCATCCAACATAGTTTAGTTGGTGGGTTTCTGATGTTCTGAGGGAGGGGAGTGTTGTTTGTTTGTTTTTAATTTTCTTGAAATGTTTGATGCAGATACTTCTGCGAACTCAATTCCACTGCAGAAGAGTGCTTTAAATCTCAGGAATATTTGTGTGGGTATATTGTGGCCATTTAATGGTTAATTATTAAAACCTAAGCTATCCTTTCATTTTCTTTGTTGTCTCCTTAGAGTAAGTTTTTAATATAAAACAAGTGAAGTGCGTGTTCCAGCTTGTAACTCTCCACGTTCCTTTAGTTGATAGAAGCCAAACTTACTTGCCTTGTGTTCACCTAAGGCACTGGGATTTGTGCTGTGTGTATCTCCTTAGTGCATTTGACTTATAGGTGGGAATCTTGAAGCTGTAAAGTTTTGTCCGGTTTCCATGAAGACAGACAGGTAGAGGGGATAGGTGCTGTTTATTTTTCCAGTGAGAAGGTGGGTGCTTGACTCTTGTCTTGTGTGGATTATCTGGTGTTTAGTAGAGAAAGTGCAAGAAACCATTAGTTCATAGTCTGTAGAAAGAGTAATGTGCATTCTTTAATGGTGATTTTAAATTACTATTATCAAACAAGGCACTTACTCCTTTTCTGTTACTTGTGTAGTAATACACATCAGCAGAGGGTCAGCAGAAGTGATAATACATCACTGCTCCCTATTTAATGTCTGTTAGCAGACATTACATTACATTGTCTACAGCTTCCAATGGGGAATTCATGTCATGTGTGAAAATGAACTATATTGCCAGAACTACATTGATAATTCACAGCTCTCAATTACATTTGTCCCCAGACATTGCTGTCTCTTGCTATTATTTAGAGCCAGTGGGTGATTAGTACATTGTTTTGTTTTGTTTTGAAATGCAGGAGAGAATAAACTAAGGCTGATCAATAGATAATCATTTTGAGGATATGGTAAACACTGACATTTTGCCCTAAGCCAAGAGTGTACAATGGTTGAGACTGCATAATCCTCTGGCCTGGGATGACCAAAAGGGTAAGTCAATAGCTGTAGTCTCTTAAGGGCTGGATCCAGATTTCTTAATTTGGGACTAGAATAAAATCCAGCGTGCAAGTCTCATTCAGCAGTGTGGAATGTTTTTTTTTCTCTGTAGCACCATCTATTCCAGGCAGCTGGTCTGCTTAGCCTGAGATTGTCTGGCCATTAGAAGTGGAGGTACAAGACATAGTCTGAAATGCCCTAGTCAGAGGGGATAAGTGATGCAATCAGTAAGCCTTGCCTAAAGCAGAATTGCATTTTAGGAAACATTTTGGTACCTACATGTAGAGAGATGCTTATACCTTTACTTCATAAGTTTGTGCTGATCTTGCCTGATGTATTACCAGTTTTGAACCTGTTGTCAAAACACTGCTGGAAGTGGTAGCAGCTTCTGCTTTTTGCCTGGTAGCATTCTGGTTAAAATCCATACCTAAGGAGTTGAGAAGCTTGGCTCAGAGCTTTCCTTGGTGTGACATTCACTGAGTCATGTCTCAAGCAACTTTAGCTGTAAAGCTAAAAGTTCACACCACAGCTTACTTGGATCCTGGTTCACTTCCACCATGCATTGCTGTGGGGTTTTGTTTTCATTCTTGCAGCAACTTCCCCTTCAAGTAAATGTTCTAACTCCCTGTCCCATCTTCTGTTGCCAGTAATCTTCATTGAGCAGTAGTGACTAGAATGAGGTGCTTGAGGGATATGACACTTTTGAGGGGAGAAGTACGTGTTCTGTCTCAAGTAAGGTCTCTCCCTGAGCAAAGTACTGGTCATGGGTTTTACTTCCCTTGTAATGCAAATGGTGTAAGAAGTATGGCAAAACAAGGAGGAAGTTTATGTTGATGGCTCCTCAGAGGCTTCTGAATAGTGTCCCAGAGTAGACAGGGAGGAGATCCTTGCTGAGACAGCTTAATTTATGACCTGTGACATGCCTATAAACTGTAACATCTCTGAAAGCCAAAGCTGAAGAAAAAACAACATTTTACATGGAAAAAATTAATGCAAGAGTAAGTTGTTGGCAGGCAGAGAACTTGACAGAAAACTCAGATATTTGGTTGCTGTAATAGTAGGTTGATGAGATGGAGGCTTCAGCAGTAAAACCAGTTTTGTAACTTGGTTATTCCTGTGCTGTAGGTCTTCACTAAGACCTGCTTTAACTGTTAACTCCTATCTAGGCCCAGTTTGGAGGGGTTTTCTGAGGTGTAATCTTAGCTTGGTCTCATTCAGTGCTTTGGTTTATGAGTGTCTATATTATATATACATTTATATAGACTATAATATATTTACTTGCTAAGTAGCAAACATCCAACCTGAAATGGACCTTTTGGATTAAAGAATGGTAGTTGTCATCTCCTCTCACAAATTGATGTGTATTAATTGTTTATATTGACCCTGTGCTAAAATAATTGCTTAAATATTTTTTAAATAGTACTTGATATTTATCTCTAGTACTCCATTTTATTAATTTATATAATTTAATTAGAATTAATTGTATTAGTTCCCTTTTGGAATTGTTTCCATTGCTTGCTACTGCCTCATCCTACCTAGGGATTTTGTCACTAAACTGATGCAATTCTTTTATTGTTGAAGGATGCCACTTTGCCAAGGTACCTATGGATGCCATGACTGTAGTTGCTGCTAAAATTCATAGTTCTGTGGTTACTCACTCCCCTGCTACGCTGTACAAAAGTACAGCTTGGCTATGGGTTATGGACAGCCTGAGGTTGGCACGTTCCCCACAGGGCAGATGTCATATGGTGTGTAGTCATTCAACAAAACCTACAGGTTAATCAGGTGAAGACTCAATGTTTCAAAAGCGGAGGTGCTGGTCAGTATGATGGTGTGACTATACTGCCTGTGGTATACCTGAGCCAGGTTGCTACTGCTGCTAAGGAGCTTTTTATGCCAGGTTTAAGTAGCTGTCATTTGACTGTATCATAGGAGTGACAGACCAGTTTATTTCCAAGATGAAAATTAATTTTAAGAAACGTCTTTTAACAACTTACAAAATATGTTTTTGTCTTAAGTGTGTGTATGTTAATGTGTGTTATTACTGCCTTTTGCTATAAGATAGTACTGGGTATTTTATTTTCCCAGTCATCCAGTTACAATACAGGTAGAATCCAGGGACTCCTTACCCAGATCATTGCATCTCTATGTTGTGAATTGTTGAAAAGGTGAGGGAAGCTTTCAGGGCTGGCATAACCTGGGGGAACACACATCTTTCTGCAACAAACTGGCCATACAGAAAAGTTCATTGGGTGGTGGTGTACCCTGAGGGGGGAACAATATCTGCCATATTTTGACCATATTAGGGGGTGAAATTTCTCACTTTGTCTCACTATTGTATTTGGGTTTTGGTTTTTAATGGCTTGAGGGTTTTGAGAGTGCAAGTTGGGCAAAATGAAGTTGAATCAATGTTAGTAGACTCAGTGGTTCAGAGTAGGAAGTTGAGCATCTGCACTTTACTTCTTCCTTCAAAACAAAGATCGCTGGGGAGTGCAGTATGAGTTGCATGTGCTGATGACTGAGATCCAAGTGGGCTGCAGCAGGGACACTGGCTGTCAGTGCAGGGAGATTGACTGCTGTGGGTGATCTGTCTTCCTGGGAGTGGTGTCTCTTTTGGGTACGTGATCTGAATAATCTGCGTTGAGCATGCGAGCAGGGCACTTGGTGCTGTTGCCTTGAGACAGGACAGATAGGTGGTAGGGTCAAGCACACAAACATGGAACTGAGAGGGCAAAAGCTTCTTAATTCTAGTCTTGTTCAGTCCCTGATCCTGCTTTGTTACTCTGGCCAAATCATGATGCTTCCTCTGTGTCTCTCCTTGCATCTAAAATGGGGATAATTACACATTAGTCTGTTACCATATGTTAATGTTCCAGACCAAGAATTGAGGGTTTTTTTGGGTGTTGTTTTTCTATGTCACGCTTCAAAATTTTGAGTATTACATACTTCTGCTACCATCTTTTCTCTCTCCTCTTCCCCTCAAAATCCCCCCCCACTAGAATAGCCTGTATATGAAATTGTTGATTCCATTAATTTCTTTGCATTCACCAGGGTGGGTTTTTTTATTTCCTATATCTTTTTAGTGGTGTAAGTAGTTTCAAAGACCAGTCAAATGAAGTGTTATCTTAACTGATTTGATGTGGGCTTTTCTAGGTGTCCACCAGCTACCATACTTTTCAAATTTGTCTGCTGTAAGTGTTAAAAGTTGCTGATCTCTGGTAACAGATCTTGTGTCTTAATTGTTTTTTAAAAATAATGGAGTTGTGTTTGAATATTCTTGATGATAAGGAATCTGCTCAAACTCCCATGAACTTTTACAAATGTCCCTTAAGAGTTCACTGGTATTTTTGCTTACTTTCTTTCAGACTTTATGGATTTATGTTATACAAACTGTGTTCATGTAACCTTTGCTGATAACCAGTTCAGTTGTATGTTCAGCACATTGTTACCACTACCACCCAAAATAATTAAATTGAGGGATTAACTGGTTTTAAGATGGTATGAAAGACCTGAAGGTCATTGGCTTTAATGAGCATGGTAAAGTTCACCACCTTTCATTATTAGGACCTTTTTAGAACAGTTTAGCTTTTGTAAGGGACTGTATCTCCTTAACTCCTCTTTTTGTATTCGTTTTATGTTGTGGGACACTTGTACAAATTTCAGGCATCCTGTGAGAGGGAAGGGAGCCAAGTAAACTTTTCAGAAGAATCTTTGCACTCTTAATTTTAATTCTCAGGTACTTCTGAAAAGTTTGAAGTTCTTAATTTTGCTCAAATTCTCTGTAAATAAATGAAAGCTTTTTAGCTAGAAAAGCAGATGTCTGGATCTTGTCCACATAATCCTGAAAACTCTGCCCTGCTACTGTAATGACCAGTGTATGCCTCTTATTATGAGTTATTTGATCACTTTTTGTATATTTTCCTTGTGAGAATGTGAGGAGGAGGAAGAATAATTTATGAATATGTTTGTAATTTCACTACTTTTCTTTTTGCTGTGCTTTGTAACTTTGTTAGTTCTGTCTTCTGTGTGCTGCAGATCTTTACTTTCATATGTCTTTCTGTGTTCAGATTATTACTTTCCTGTGTATAATTAATTATTAACATGTGAAATTATCCTTTGTAGGTGTGATTATTTCTGTTTCCTACTTCCCTTTGTCTCTGAGGTTCCCAGCACAGTTTGTTCTTCCTGCTTTGACTGCCTTTTTACAAATCCAGAGTGCAAGATGTATTTAGATGTCTTCACCATCATGCTGTGTGTGCTGCTGTAGCCAAATGGGGCAAGAATTAACCATGGTTTATTTTACTCTATTTACATCTTTAATCATAGTCCTCTAATTCTTTCAGCTTCTTTTTACTTGAACTGTTTCTGTTGGTGTCCTTCTCCATTCCCTTCCCTACATCCATGTTTGCAGGTGGTATCTCTTGTTATATCTGTGTTTCTTTGCCAGACAATAGACTACATCCTTGTATTATTTCAGTTGAGCAGTTTGTTCAGGGCTTTTTTTTTAGTGTATGTTTCTGTAGAAACAACCAGATAAATTGTAACTCTTGACAGATTTTACTTAATTGGTCATTACTATGAAATTCTGGTGTGTTAATATTTTTTTCACTTTCTCTTTGTGTTTATAGTGGTTTTTTCTTAATGTTTTTCATATTCTAGGCACAACATAGGCTTTCCCATTGTAGAATGTTCCTCTGAAGGAGACTTTATTCTTTCCAAGCCACCAGACACAGGGGGACTAATCTCTTTTGGCACTGTAGCTGAGCAGTTGGTGTATGAATTGGGCAATCCTCAGCGCTATCTTTTACCAGATGTTACATGTGACTTTTCCCAGGTTTCCATCACTGAAATTCCAGGTTAGTCCTCTTTCATGTAAAGATATCTGTGTCAATGAAGTGTATTATCAAACAGAAACAGCTACTTTAATTTCCACGTAGTCTCTGCATATTTCTTGTTAAATCAGTTCCTTAGAGTCATGCTGTATTAAACTGATACTTTAAAGGGCTTCTGCTAGAAATTCCTTTAGAAATTTTAAACATAATCTTATTTATCTTGTTGGCTGACTATTTTATATTTTTGATCACTGCTCCTTTTGCTTTACTTTTTAATGCATGCCTTGCACCTGTCAAGTCCTTAAACTGTGTATTCAGTGTGAACAACATTGAGACAGCTTCACTATGATTTCAGTGTTTTTTTAAACTGCGGTTAAATTTCTTTTCTCAAAAAAATATTTTGTACATGGTTTTACTTAGGGCATTTGAAGTGTTGGTAACAAAGAAAAGCTGTGTCTTCCAAAGCACTACTTGGTAATGGCGTTTTTCTTAGACATTTGGGTGGATCATGGTAGAAGAATGATTGATTAGGTACAGGATTTCCACCAGAGAATCTTTTTTTAAAAAGTCCATTTGCAGTCCTCAAAATACTTAACAGCCAGTAGACTAAAGATGGATATAATATATGTTCAGAATTTAGCTTCAAAAGGAAAACAAAAAAACCCCAGGCTTAACAGATTCAAAGAGCTGTAATATGAGTAAGATAGCTTGAAAAAAATTTTATCTACAGTCATCTAAAGTTTGCCTTTTACTGGATCTATATTATATTTTTTTCCTTCTAATGAAACTTAGTTGTGACAGAATGCCAAATGTCTTTCTGAAGCTTAGAACAATCGAAATCTCAAATTAAAAACTTACTGGCATAAAACTGAAAATGTGGTAACATAAAAAATATTTTGCTTGAGTAAAAAAAGTACATAACATGGTACAGTGAATCTTCTGCTCATGCAACATAACCAAACGGCAGTCTGATAAGGTCAGCTTGCTGCTCTTAGCCCCTAGTCTTTCTCTTTTTAAAAAAAGAAACTCTAACCTTCCTATGAACTTTTAGCTTGCAAATGACCTGATATGACATGTTTGAACTTAAAATGAACTTTCACATGAACTTTCAGTTAGTCCTCTTAGAAATATAACAGATGGAAAATGGGCAGATTGCTTAAGTATTTTAGTTTGAAGTGCTTTGACACGTACACCAGTAAAAACAGGCAAGCTATCTAATTTTGCTGTTTATACTGCCAGTTTTATTGTCCTGCTGGATTACTTGCAGGGTTTGAGCTGAGAGGTGCTTGTTTTCTTTTTGTCAGTGGATGCTATGCATTTGGTTTTGTGGTATTTGTTTTTTTTTTTTGTACTACGCTTTCACCTGGAATATGAAACTCTCCCAGATCTTCACCCTGAATGGAGGGATGGAGCTCTATATTGAGAGAGTTAAATTAACCTCGTGTCAGTCTTGAGAGACAGCGATGATATTATTTGAGTGGTGTGTAAAATTTGTACTAGTGACATTTACTTTTTTAGATACGTTCTGATCTGATCTTTTGAGAGTATTTGTATAAAGCTTTCAACTGCTTCTTAAATATTTGCAAACACAGGTTAGGCACAGGTGAGCTACACTGAAATTCTGGCTCTAAAACATGAGATGCCAATCCTGCACTGCTGATTTTCAGCAAGTAGCACCTACTGATTTTCTCCAGCTCAAGCTTGAGCCTGATTGCATCCCAGCAATTTTCTGCCTTTTTTTTTTTTTTGACATTAATATTCCTAATACTGAACATGGTTGTTGCCCTGGAACATATATTCAGACTGTTTCTGTTACTGATAAGAAAGCTGAAGTTAAGTTACCCTTCATTTACTAAGCTCTCAGCCAGTAGCTCTCACTGGTTTCTCATCTTGCTTTGATTCTTTACCAAGTGAGGGACTGCAGTCCACTGCAGCCAGCTGCAGTAAATTATACACTCTGTGTGTGTGCAATAACTGGATATTAAGAGGAAAATAACTATTGAGTCTAATGTCCTAAAGCTGCTTTCTTTGTTAAGTATTTTTTAAGTGCATGAATAAACATTTCAATCGCCCTTTTGAAAGGCTCATGGCAGACATAAATTCAGTCACCAGTTTGCTGCTGTTCTTTCTAAGGCAGGAAGGACTGTTTTCTGGAAGGTTCTCTCTTCTGTGACAGTACAGCAGTCAGTGATTTGCTTTTTAATTAAGTGCATTTGATTAATATGTATCACAAAAGACTGTCTTTGAAGTTATATTGAAGAAGCTGAAATACTGATTTTTAACCACTATAGGTTTTGATGGTGGAGCAGTGAAAGTTTGTGGAGCAAAAGGATTGCCTCCTTCAACATTTTATAAGGTATTACCTCATTTTATGGTATGAAAGTTATATTTTGATTTAAAAAAATCTTAAATTTTGGAGACAATGCTAAAACTTCGCACTATCCTCATCTTCTCTGCCCCAAGGGTAAAAGAAAAAGGTGGAAAATTTGAAAAGGCAAACCTTATTTTATACATAAAAACCTGTTACTTTGTTTAAAAACTGTGTGTATTTGTATAGATAATGATTGCCAGAGAGCATTTATAGCCTATCAGTACTGAATTCCATGTAACTTCATAATCCCTTTATCATTAGGTAAATGCCACTTATCTTGATGGCTTCAGAGCTACTGCTGTCTGTCCAGTGGGAGGCCCAAAGGCAGTACAAAAAGCAAAGTGCACTGCAGAAGCTATTCTGCAAAGGTTGGTATTTGAGTCTTGGAAGGGGTTCTAGCTTGCTTTTTTTTTTTCCCCCAGATGTGATGAAAATAGAGCAGTGACACATGGTGGCAACATTACTAGCCTTTTAAGAATCCTAGAGGATTATAGTTTTTCTATTGGGATGATATTTCAAGACTTAAGTAGTCTTTTCAAGAAATCTGTTTTCAGTCTGTAACTGCACATAGTTAGGTTTGACAGAGTGAGAAAAGTGCCAAATAGGTTTGAAAATAGATGGCTGGAGAGAAATCCAATTTAGTGAGGAACAAGCTGTGGTTGCGAATAAATTTTATTAGATGCCAGAGATAAACCCATGTGAAACTAGTTTTCAGCAGCTTTCACAGAACTTATTTATGAAAAGTCTTACTGATAGGAAATGTAGGAAGTTTACTGAGTTTGTGTTTAAAACACACTTTCTAAAATGTGACCCAGTGATTGTTTTTTGGTTTTTTGCTAGAACAGAGTTACAATTCCAAGACAGAGTGATAAACTTTCATTTGTATTGTCATGACAGTATATTTGTCAAGGAGGGATTCCTCTTAAATATAATTCCATGTCAGGAATCTCCGTGCTTACTCCAGTAGCTCTAGTCTTTCTAATTAAGAGATTTTTTTTTCCTTGTGCCATGTTTTATATAAAGCTTCCTCCCCATCCTGTTGAAAACCCATGCGGAAACTGCACTTGGAAAGTCAGAAATCCAAAGTTTACTCTGAACTTGGAGTGATTGTTCATGTGCCTGTGTGCAGCACTGTGGTGAAAGAGGAGTTGTCTGACTTCCCTCAAGAGATACGGCAGATAAGAGCAGGCTGATAGGGGCTGTGTAATTGCAAATGCTAAAAGCTCGTGTCCGAGAGCTATTGAGAAAATCAGATTATGGAAAAACCCTTCAGAAAGTGGTAAATGCAAAAACTTGGAGACTCAGAAGCTCTGAAAAGCCATCTTTCTGGAAGCTAGGTGATTATTTTAGGCTAAAAGTAGAATGATGTGTTTTCCATTTCGTGTTTGCTCTTGGACATTATTTCGGAGTGGACTATATGAATCTTTGATTGAAACAGATTGTAGTGCTGCTGCTGTCTCTGACATCTAGAAAATTAATTCAGCCTGTGTATTATGCTCTCTTGGGTAATCAGAGGAAAGCTGATGAGAGGTAGTTGAAGGCTGATTAACTGGTGTGAGAAGTGGCCTCTAGCCCATTAGGCATGCTTGTGGGCAAGTTCTCTGTTTTGAAAATTACAGTATACAAAAACATATTCTACATCTCAAATGTAGTCTTAAACAGCTTAATATGTGGAATTGTTTCTTTGACACATCAAAAGATTGGTGTTTGTCAGCCCAGATAGAGAATAAGAATTAAGCTGTTCTGATCTCTCTCAAAGAATGCTCTATCAGCAACTATAACTCTTTCAGAAATGTTGACATAAGATTTTTTACTGGGGTCTGTTTATAAAATCATAGAATTGTCAAGGTTGGAAGAGACCTTTAAGATCAGCGAGTCCAACCATCAGCTCAGCTCCATTGCTATAATCCCTAAATCACATCACCCAGCGCCAAATCCAGACGTCTCTTAAACACCTCCAGGAATGGTTACTTCACCACCTCCTTTGGAAGCCTACTCGAATGCCTGACAGCCTGAACAGTGGAAATATTTTTTCTGATACCTTATCTGGATCTCCCCTGTCTCAGCTTAAGGCCATTTCCTCTGGTCCTCTCACTGCAGGGGCGGTAGAAGGAACTGGCCTCATCCTCAGTACGCCCTCCTTTCCTGTGTAGCCTTTTTCCAGGCTAAACAACCCCAGCTCCCTCAGCCATTCCTTGTAAGACATGTTTTCTAGACCTTTCACAAGCCTCATTGCCCTTCTATGGCCATGCTCCAGCACCTCAATGTTCTTTTTAAAGTGAGGAGCCTGAAACTGGACACAGGATTTGAGGTGCAGCCTCACCAGTGCCGAGTACAGAGGGACAGTCGCTGCCCTGGTCCTGCTGGCCACACTAGTGCTGATACAGGCCAGGATGTCACTGAACTTCTTGGCTGCCTGGGCACACACTGGCTCATGTTCATCTGGCTGTCAGCCAGCACCCAAAAGTCTCTTTCTGCCAAACAGCTCTCAGGCCACTCTGACCCAGACCGTGGTGCTGCCTGTGGTTGCTGTGACCCACGTGCAGGACCCAGCACTTTGCCTAACTGAGTGAACTTCAGGCCATTGATCGAGTCTGTCCAGGTCTCACTGTTTCAACAGAATATTCGAAGGACGTGATCTTTCAGCTACCCAGCTTCCAGTCTGTTCTAGGTTAAGTTCTGTCCAGTAGTCTAGTGGCAACAAGTGCAGAAAAAGGTGCACAAATTTAATGTGCTTCATTTATGCAGGTAATTGTTAGCCTAAGACATTGAGCAGCTTTGGCAGCTTGTAAGATGACTTCTTTTGCTTCTTTCTTGTGTACTTTTCCTTTACTTGTTTATTCATTATTGCAAGCAGAAGCAATTTGGCAATGTGTGTGTGAAGAAGTCTTTTTGAAGTAGTCTCTGGTGTCCTTTTAATTGTCATGATTCTCTTTTGCTAACACATGAAAGGGCTAAAAATGACCCGCAGAATGTGTTTTGAACGGTAGTATCTGTAACTGTAGTGCTTATATATAAATAATTTAAAATAACTTAGTACAGACACAGTTTGCAAATTTAGTTACCTTAAATGAGGTTCTTATTTTTTAATCTCATCAAAAATAAAGGTGGACTAATTTGTAATGTGTGAACACCTTTCCATCTCTTTACAGCAATTAAAAAATTGAATTTTCTATTAATGTTCTGTACAGTGCTTCACTATTTCAGGTGCTGTAGTTTTATTTATGACAACAATGATACATTAGGAGTATGTTCAAAATGTTCCACCAAAGCAAAAAATGTTGCTTGTCCCACCAAGCAAAATATCTATCCTAACAAAATTGCAATATTTCAATAAAATCTTTTATACAGCCACTTGACAGAGTTAACTTCTGTGGACCACACAGGGCTACTTCAGATAATCATTTTGAGACAGTTTACTAATTTTAAAAAATCATTTGTTGCAGGACTCGTCTTATTTTCAGTCAGCTTGGATATGAAGATTACAGTGCAGTTAACATACAGGTTTTAGGATCTGAAGATACATATGGACCTCATGCTAGGAGGAGTATAGATGGTGTAAGTATGCAGTTGAGTGTTCTTAAACTTTTACTGACCTCTTTTAATCTTTCCATATTGTTATCATCTCCACAACTTTAGAGGAAGTCATTATCATCTTGGGAATTTCACCCCTTCATGTTGCAAAGAACTCACTGTCACTACTTAATGTACAAAATTAACAGTGACAAGGTCTTTGCAGTATTGGGTCTTCCAGAAGCACTGATATAAAATCTTACAAAAATGTTGTTGTACTCTGTTCTGATGGTCTCCTAAAGAAATACCTTATTATAATAACTTCTGTGGCATAGACTTAAATTGCATTAGATGTAATGCAAAAAGACCACATTATAAATATTGCAATCAGGAAATCTCAGGGTTTATGTTGCCTGCACAACTTTAAATTTGTCTGTGAGTACTACTTCAGAAATAATCTTCAGCTATGTAATTCTGCACTGTGAGTGCATATGTAAGAATATGAATGATGGCCAAAGCCACTGCAGCTGTGATATCCCTCGTCTGTTTTCCTAATCTAGAGAATGAAAGTCCTTTTTCAAGGAAGAAGACTGTAAATCATGTCCTCACTTAGGCACAGTTTAAATATTTAGACAGTTTAGTTTGTTCCAAAACAGTAGCATTTAATTCTTCTTTGTCAGTGGCAGTCTTGCAAAACTCTTAAGGTACACGTGGCAAAACTCAACTCTGAGTTTGTTCTTAGGAGTGCCGACGTTTTATCCAACAGTTTGTATCTAAAGGAAATGTGAATGTGTGTAGAGAAGGACAGTGGACTTCTTACTAGTGAAACTGAGTGTTCTTAGAAATTGGTCAAGTTATATCTGCAGCTGTTCGTTTCAGTGCCTGAGTTTTAATTTCCTTCAGCAAAGCAGCAAGAGTTGCTTCCTGAAGACTGAGCTTTTTAGTGTGGTCTCTTTCATTTTAGGACCACAAAACCTGCAATTTTAAGTGTCCTACTAGGAGTGCAGAATCAAAATTCTGAAATATAGGAACAGATGTTCCAGACGTTTGACTTGTCTGTGTTCTGTTTGTACCAGCTCCTTATTACACATTGTAATATATTCTTCAATTGAATTGTTATATAGGAAGTTTTCTGTCTCATTGTACAAAGTGAACAATGAGTTGAAGTTGAGCAGTTTCTCCCTCCTGATTGTTCAGTTTGCCTTGCTTATAGTACATTAAAGAAATTTTTTAAATGAAAGAGTATTTCTAGTACTTTCTGTATTTCCAGCCTCAGTTCCCAGGTCTTATATTAAAAGTAAACAGAGTGTTATCGCCATTGTATGTGCTTCTCATCCATGCCTGAAACAGGATGTCAGAGCTAAGGCTGAAATACAGGAAATCGCTCTATTGCCCTTCATGCTTCCTCCAGCATTTTGGAAGAAACTAGCCAAGGAAGCTTTCATCTGGAAAGCAGCTGTGGTAGTTTGAGAAAAAGGGTTGAGGAGTGGAGTTTGCTTTTCCATTTAAAATACAAAGTCATAGAATGCCAAGGAAAACATTCAGTCATTGAAGCTTCAGGTAGGGATAATGTAGTCGATTAAACACTCTTTCCTACCATGTCTTTCCATGCAAAATTAGACCTGGTTATTTGGATTACAAATCATAGTACCCAAAACCAGAGCCATACTTTGCTAGGCAGTATATTAACACATAAGGGAAATAGTTCCTGCTTTGAAAGTTCTACCACCTAAATTTGAAGCAAAGAAGCAAATACGTAAGTGATTACCAAGACAGGGTAAGTTGAACAGTATTTGGAGCTCAGTGTCGATGTATGATGTGGCTGGACTACTTCACACGCACATCTGTCAAACTGATGCAATGGCTGGCCTTTGCAGCTGTGAAATCCCTGTGTCTCCCAGCCTTAGGTAAGCCTGTAGTCTGAAATGCTGTGTGGAGTATTGACTGTTCCTGACAACACAAAATATCCTTGAGAAATAGGAAAGAGTGGCAAGCACTTCTTTTTCTCAGACTTCTCTGCCTATTGATGTGGCTGCTGCCTGTCACTCTTGATATCTTGCTTTGTCAGCACCAGCCCAGCCTGAACTAGAAAGGGACCTGAATCAGCACTGAGTAATTTTAGTGGTGTTTGATTTTTTGTGTCCTCTGTTCTGTTGGGGAGGAAGGAGTTATGACAGAGGAGTTATGACACTCATAACTCAGTTATGAGTGACACAGCATCAGTGATTTTGTGGTTAGGAAATCCAGCATGTGTTTCATGTAAGCTATTTTCTAATAATACATCAGGCATTAGAGTTTGCTACATAAAAACTATGGGTGCGCTGTTAGTTTTCTGCTAACCTTTTGTTAATTGATTTCCAAGACATTGTTCAGACTTTGTTTTGCTGGTTTTTTTTTGTTTTAATTCTGATACTGTAAGATTAATTGCTTCAGCCTGTGTATATACCCCCAGTTTTAATACTGGGTTCATCCACTCAAAACAGGATTCAGCTTATTTTCATAGACCATTTGCAGGCAAGAAGGTAAACATGGAACTTTAAATGGAATGTTGATTATATGGTACAGTTTAGAACCAGAAGGCAGATGTAAATGCATGAATATGTTTTTTTGCAAGAATGTTTCTGGTTGATCATTATTTGTAGTAATTTAATGAACCTTGTGATAGCTTTGGGAACACTGAATGTTAAAATTGTGCATTTGTTAGGTTTGTTGTATGGCTGCATATTTTCTGTGTATTGATTCCAATGGTAGATCCTTCAGTGGCTGAAAATACAATTTTTGGAGAAGTAAAACTTGAAATGAGAGACCGTGCTTGTCTGCAGGGACAGGTGTTTTGACTAGAGTAGGGAGCACATTTGGTTTATCTTTAGAGGGAGCATCTGCTCTTCTCTCTGAAAACATGGTGATTTTTACAAGTTCTGTTCTCACATTTATCTCCCGAGAATTAGGTCTGAATTCTTTTCTGCGGACAGATCTGCTTCCTTCTTGATGCTAAGAGAAGTGAACCTGTCTCTCTAACTTGGCCCCAGAGTACTCTCAGTGCACTTAGAATAAGAGCAAAGTTTGTTTGCCAGTTCCACCGACAGTGAAGCCCAAGTATTTGGTTTTGTTAGCTACAGTACTTGATTCTTGGAGAATGCTGGAGAAAAGGCACCGTGCCCTAGTGACTTGAAATACCCAATAGTTGATTCCATGGTATTTCAAAATAAAGATAATGAAAAGTTAACAGCAAATTGTAGTGATGGTGGATAAAAAGTCACCGAATGATTTAACTCGAATACTGAGCTACAGTTATTTTTCAGTTTTGTAAATTTAACCAATGTTCTGCATCTAAGCTAATCTAATTTCAACCTTTTTGAAGCAGGGACCTCGGGAAGCTGTTATTTGGCTTGCTGTACACCATAAACAAAGAGAAGCTGTAGAAATCTTCTCCAAAGAGATTGCACCAGCTGGAACCGGCATGGGTAATTATTCATATTGTCTTCTAAGAATTTTAAAGTTACTTTTTAAAGTTCTCTGAGCATGACTAGCACCCAAAAACTTAGTCATGTTTTAGTCAACTTAGTCAACTTCCTTATGTTGTTCATAGTGAAATAATTTTTAAAGATATATAAGCTTGGTGTAGAAATACAACAGACATTAGCAGAATGATAAAATGAAAGTCCTCGAAGTTCACCTTTGTATTCCTTTCAGATTCGTTATTCTTCCCTTGCTGCTACTGTTCCATCCTGGTTTTTTTGCTTTTCCTCATCTGTCTGTTTTCCTGCATGTGACTGCGCTGATGTGCAACAATGATTTACTTTTTTACCATATTCCTAAAACCTAGTAATGCTATTAGACTTTGCTGGCAATAAACACCAAGTATTACTCAACTGGCAAAAATATACCTCAGTGTCTAGCTATTACACTGCAGTTTATGAAGAGATGTGCAGTTTGAGAGTTTTGAAGGTTCTCTTCATACTTCATTGTCTGGTGTTAGTACAAAGGATTTTTATTGATGCTCCTGTACTTCTAACTATTTCCTGTATAGCTGCTTGTGTAAGTAATTACAGCATACAGGTATAATTTAAAAAATTTAATACTGCAGTGATGGTGCTGAAAATCTGCATCTTACTTAACTCACAGTGTGTATTAAGTACCCAACTTAAATTCTCATCCTGCAGTATTAAGTCTAACCTCAAATTATTCTGTCCTCAGAATCTGATTTTGTGATGTACTGCAACTATTGCAAGATTTATTTTTTAATTGATGTGTGAGGTAAAATCAAACCACTGGAATTTTATTAAGTCCATCTTAGTTTTGAGGGTGTATTTTTAAGTATATGCTTGAAAGTCATGTAATATGAAATGATCTGTGCTTCTATTACTTGCCAAATGTTTGTTTCAAAAAAAAAGCATATTTGTTTTTTGTAAATGTCATTGGTTTCTCTAAATTTTCTAGGGGGACCTACCGTGTGATTATTTTGAGCAATTTTTTTTCTCTTCTACTCCCAAGTCCCTTAGGTGTCACCACTATAACTGTCTGAGTTCTAAGCTCATCCCTGTGTTTTGTGTGTAAATCACAAGTACTCATCCCACTTCTGTTATCCATTCTAAATGAATTTAAATTTTGACAGCCTTGTTTGAGGACTAGAGCTTAGATATCTTGCAGTGGCTTCTGCATACCTTAATGAAGATCTGTGTAATCAAAGAATTTACATAGAACTTCAAAATTAAATACCATGGGCTTAACCTGAAACTCTGAAGTTCCATAGCAAATCCAAAGTCCTGATTAATGGAGGAATAGTTAGGTGTTGCCTTGCAATTAAGGAACTATTTTTTTTTTTTTCCAGTGAGTTAAAAATTGTGTAGAAGTGTGCACATTCTTGCATTCTGTGTTGTGTTATAGTCTTTACAATATTTGCAGAGAACAGTTTAATGCAGGTTGGGGTTTTTTTTCTTTAAAGTTGTATTTATGAAGACAAGGTGAGGGCATGGTCATCCTTTTATTTTTTTTTTGTCTCTACAATATAGATATGATCATGTAGAACTAACTGTAAATATTCATTGAGATAATATTCTAAAATGTTGCAGTTCTGAAGGCTCATCAGTAGGTCAGCATTTACTGTAGATGTAAGTTGCTTCCAAAGACTTGGAGTTTTCCTTATGAATGAAGGATACTATTTTCAGCTGGAACAAACTACCATTTTTGTAACTAGTTAGGGAATCATACCTGAAGTAGTTTCTCCTTTTTCATAGTGATTTCTCCATAGCAGACTAAGAAAGTAAAAATCTGTTCTTACTATTTATTCTGTGTATGCATAGACAATGCCCTAGAAAACGTCCTTTTGAATTAAAGAAAGCTGTGTGAATTTTAAAATCACTGCTTATTTGTGAGGTTCAAAACTAATGGACTTGTACTTGTCTCTCCATTCTTAATCTGTGCTTCTTTTATAAAGCAGTTGCTGTGTATTTAAACCACATTTGAAGTCTGAAAGTGTTGGTTTTATTAAGGGTTCAGTTTTATCCTTTTACCACTGATCTTTGTAGAATGAAAAAGTGAAAAATCTGCTCTTTGTGGGTTGGGTGAAGTATGTGTAGAATTGAAATTGAGTTACTGTTAACATGTGAACATCTGTGCTTTGCGGTGGCTGGCAAACTTACAGTTCTTGTTATCAGGGCTTTCAGTGATGAAACAAATGCATTCCTATGTGGAATAGGGTTAGACAGTCTTTTTGGGTGATGGTTGGGGTGCTGAGTTTGTTTCCTAAAGGAACAGTTTAAGCTTTTTAGAATATCCTGTAGAAGTTTTTCTCAGAAAAAAAAATCTGTTTCAGTTCATAGAGCTGCTGCTAATGAACAGCAGTGGGAAAGAGGCTATTTCTGCATTCATCCAAGGCATCTGGTGATAAATAGCACTTTTCCTTATAGGTACAGGACTGCAAAAAGGTTTTTGGCCTCTGTGACATAAATGACTACTGTCTAAGGCTATCAGGGCTTTTTACTGGCATGCTTCCAAGTGCATAATCATTCTTTTTTTTTTTTATTTGTGGAAGATATACTGGGACTGCTTCATACAGTCACTTATTTCAGTTGCTGTTGTGTGGTAAATTTCTGTATTACCTGTGCCCATAAATTCTTATGTAAGCAGAGAAGGGTCAGATTTGGGATCTAAATGTTTTTAGTAAGCTTCTTGTTGATGTGGAATATATTTAAAGCAGTCATTAAGAAAAACGTTTTTAATTTTCTTTCTTCAGTGAGATTTAGATTTTGCAACACTGCCAAACAGTAATTAGTGGTGTACTAATAACTGCATCAGCTTAATGATGCTTAGTTTCTGACAGTAGTGTAGAATTCCAGACCTTGCTGTGAAGAGCAGAACAAGGAACTTGAGTCTTGTGTGCCCTGTGTAAGTGCTCTGGGCAGTGAGCACCTGAGGTCGTGTTCTATACAGTGCTGCACCACTTTTTCTCACTGGGCATTGAATAAAAATAGATGTGGCTGCTGTTCTTACATGGATAGAGCATGCCTATCAGATGTGGCTTTGTGCTTTGCACATGGATCTGTGTGATGTAGCTACATGTGGCCTTGTTCTGCCAAAATGGTGGCAGTTGTGGGGATACACACCAAGTGAGATTTTAAGTGTGAGTGGCTTTTTCCGATGAAAATCCTTTAAACAATGAAGTCCTGTGTTTCAGAGATGTCCAGCTTGGTCGCACCCCTCCCAACTCTCCTATGTTAGTTCGCTTCCAGGAGGTGAGATAGTGGCTATGAGAGTCATTGCAAATAACCCTTCTTTCTTTTTCTGCATATCCTTTTCATGAAGAACAGAGGAAAAGCAGGAACAAATTACAAATCTTTCATAATGGACACCAGGGAGAAAGGAGAAGTTGATGATTTGTGGAGTGATGTCACCTGAACTGAAACACTTCATTCCGTTATTTTTGGACATTTAAGAGTGACCTTTAAGAAACAAAGTACACTTTCAGATCTGTACTGGAAAAAAAGGAAAAAAAAAAAAAAAGGGGAATACTTCCTCTTCTGCTTGGACTGTCTCTAGTGGTTGAGGAGTACTGTTTTTAACTATATTCTTCTTTCCCATCAGTAGCAGTTTGGTGCTTGTTACTCTTAAGTGATGTGTAGGCAGTTGTACCGATAATAATTTCAAATATAGCACCTTTCATCCAAGAACCTGTAGCAAGCTGTGTAAAGGTGATCAGCTAAGCTTTCTAACATCTAGTAGTATTCTGTCTGCTTTACAGATGGTTTCCTGAGATAGTGAAAGAAACCATAACCACGAAAGAATGTGAATCAAGAGTCCTTGGTTCTGCTTCCCTGTAAGAAATGCTGAAAAGCAACTCCACCAATATTTAAGGGGACCAAGCTGGCTAAAATTTAAGAACGGGGAGTAGAGGAGAAGAGAGATTGAGAAAAGAGATTTGTTGGTTCTGAATAAGGGCAGAGAGTCCCAAGAGCTCCTGCTGCATCTTTTGTAGTGAAATTCAGAAGCACTGTCACTTCTGGTGTTTTATCAGGTGGTTTTAGCCTGCTAGTCACTACTTGAGGAGCTGTCAGCTGGAGTTGGTCGGTAGTTTTATTTTGGCAATATCATAATATGAAAATTACGAATTGTATGTAAAATAGGTGTTGATTTCTTTAATAATCAGTACTAAAAGCCTACTTTTGGTGTTTCACTTAGGCTGAATTTAAATCACTTGAGTCAAAATGTTTTACCTATTTGCCTGATAAACTTTGGAGGGAGTTTTCAGTTGAGGTTTTTCAGATTTTGCCGGGAACAACAGTAAAATAAAAATAACTTCTTTTCCTTCCTGTAATTAACAATCACACGATAATAATTTTGTTGAGGAGTGATCTTCATAATGCTTCACTTCAGAGGCTTAAAACTGGATGTTGGGTCTTGAGTATCAGATGTGCTTTTTAGCAAATTTAGAGTCTTAATATCAGTATTTAATAACTTCTGACTTAGTTTGCAGCATCTGATTTTTGGATATGATAAAATTTTTGGGAATTTGTATATGTCAAGGATAATAAAACTCAGGCCTCATAAAAGGAGAGTATTGCATAGCTTTTGATCAATTTAAGAGTGCTTAAATTGTGATTCCTCCCCCATCCCCTCCACACTAGTAGGACAACCATCTAAAGGCATTGTGCTGATCTGAAATTCCCAATTTCTTATGAAATTGCATCCTCTGCATAAAAAGAAGGAATGCTGTCTATATGTTGAAATGGGCTGAAGCCTTGTGTGTGTTTGTGCTCTGCAATATATGCAAGGAGTTAGACCTACACGAGAGAATTTTGAGTTGTTGCATTTTTTAAGAAGCTTCCATAGTCAACAATGAACGGCTGAGATTTTCATAGTTATTCCCTAACTTTTTTTTCCTAATTCTTTTTAAATTCCCATTGTAAGGCCCAGCAGGACACATTAGCATACTTTCACAGAAATTGTTTTTAAGTATTATTAAAACTGCAGATGAGACACTTAAGCCTACAGAAGAATTTGAAGTTACTGTATATAGACATGCCATGTTGGAGAGTGATTTGTTGTTTATTTTCTGTTTGGAATGGAAGACATTTACTGTAAACTTCTGTTGAGTGTGGTATTTAGTTCACAAGTTCAAACACTTAATCAGTTTTCGTTTGGATTATGCTCTTCTGATGAACTTAAAGGGATACATATTATAAAAAAAAGGCCAAACACACCTTTTACCATCTTTTAGTATTTTTTTACAATTAATATTTGTGTTTAACCTTTTAATTGATAAAATTATTCTTTCTGTTTAGTCCTCAGTAGTCTGAAAGCTGATAATAGCCAGGATTTTTTTTTATCAGCAAGCAGCAAGTTTGGTTGGCTTTATATGTTGGTCTCCTGAAAAAAATAATAACTTTCAATCTGTCTGTACAGTTCAGTCCTAGTAAGTGGGGTCTTCACAGGTGTTTTCCTGTTCTTTAAAGTGAAATTGCTATGCTTGGAAGTGGAGAATCCTAGACACATTGACTCAGATTTTTAAATCTGTAGTAACCTATGCGAGTTCTGCAACATTCAGTCCACA
Source organism: Ploceus nigricollis (assembly GCA_013399945.1). Lineage (NCBI taxonomy): Eukaryota > Metazoa > Chordata > Aves > Passeriformes > Ploceidae > Ploceus > Ploceus nigricollis. The sequence goes on along the minus strand of VXBC01008661.1, from coordinate 2,242,871 downwards.
GAAGTTCACCATCACTTCATGAAAGCTAGCAAACACAGACCTGGTTTGTATTACTCAGTGAAAATCTCTTCATTATGTACAGTCCAGTCAGCCAAATGGCTAGAATTTAAATAATTTATGTTGATTTAATGTCTTTATGTTATCTCCTTTAATTCAGATACTTTATTCTGAATGAAATGCAGTATAGAAGAGGCTCAAGAAGAGCCTTACTGTGGGAATCTGGCATTTATAGTTTAACAGGGGTTCAGTAGCTAAGAAATGTTTTACTAATAGCTGAAATCATGTGCTGACCCTTATTTCACATTAAAATGACCGGAGTTTGACACTAAGATGACAGCTGGTTAATACAACTTGAGATTTTAAAGTGCTTGAGTATATGTAAACATTTTGACTGATGTCCTAAGTGTGTTGGAAGATACTTTTAGAAATGTCCTTGTAGCAGTTTACTGCAGTCACTGTTTTTTTGAGAATAATACTGCAGAAGATAAACTATCTGGTGTTTTCAGAGGCCATAGATAGAATAATTAAGAACATGAAACTGACCCCTGTAAAAAAAGGTTGTATGCATTTTATACTGGTGATCAACCATATTGTAAGAGCTGCTGAGTATAAAACCTGAGATTTAAGATTGCTCTAGTTTGCTCACTTAAAAAAATAATGCTTGACAAGTGGACTACTTTGTCTGGTTTCATATATAAAAACATGTTTCATTCCTTAGAATATATGGTAAATACATTAATAACCTATTGGCTGACCTAATTCAATCACTGGAAGTATAAGGGTCAAAAGCTAAAAGCTGTTCAGCAAGAGACATCACTGTATCTTGAAATTCTGTGAAACTTCAAAAAAAGCCCTTAAGTTTAACTTTAAAGTTCCTAAAGCTTTTTAGATTTCAAGTAGTTGGAGCATTTTCATGCTTTTTTGCTCCAAAGCATTTTACAAAATGCTTCATGCAGTCTAGCATCCTTCGTATATTGCATAATGGTTTATTCTCTTGAAAAATATATAGAATTGTACAGAAGGTTTTTTTGACAGAAGTAGTTTAAAGAATAAGAAGTAATAATCCAAAATTAGGTGTGACCATTCAAGCAGGATTGGAATAGGATAGAGGGAATATTAAGGAGGCAAAACATCAGGCTTTTCCACTATCTGTAAATCCAGTGGGGAATAATGAGTGCTGGAAGGAATGAGGCTTGTATTGCTGGAAATTTGCATCTCAGGTTGATTGTAAGTTCTAGCTAGCCAGGGTTTTTTCTGCTGTGGGGCATTTTACAGGGTGTGCTATATATGACATAGATTATAATGTATTAGAACATGGTGGTTCTACATATTGAAATAGGTGCTTATTTGAGCTGATTTTATACATCTTTTACCAAGGCTGGTTTTCAGTGGATCCGTTCCCTGAATTGCCCTGAGAGGAACATTGGTTTTCCCAAGTACTCTTTAGTTTGCCTGCTCATGAAATTTATCACAAACTTGCTGTTTTTTCCAGCACATCATATGTGATTTTTAGAAGAATTTGTTATTTGCAAGTCCATCTGTGGGTTTTACAGGGTGAGAAAATAAAAAAGATCAAGAGGCAGCTGGGGAGCTAAAACATACATGGGAAGCCAGAAATAGTCAAGCTGTTGTAGCAAGGAGTGTATCCTGATTGGGCTTCACCTTGTGTTATTTACATGGATATCTGTTCCTACATCTCTGCTCAGTCATGGGATGTCAGTGTGCTTTGGTATTCTTGAGATTCTTCTCCATCCTTCAGATTTGGATCAAATTTGCCACTGAACCCAAAATGTGAGTGTCTGCAGGTGTGCTGAAAGAATCATGGACACAAAGGAAGAAAACCTGACAAATAATTAATTATACAAACATGTATACACAGATGATGATGGTTTGTTTTTCGTAAGATACTTAGGCTGAAAATGAGTAAGACATAAAGTAGGCTAGAGGAAGGAGTCATAAAATGAAAAGACAGGATAAGACTGTATGAAGAATTGTGCAGATTAATCAAAGTACTTTCTAACTATTTATTTATTTATTTATTTATTTAATAGATTCAGTGTAGATTTAAACTTCTAAACACAGAATCCAAAGGAAGGGTCCCATACCACAGCTTAGTCACCTAGGAAGGAGTAAATTTACCATTCTTATTGCCTGAAGTTTTTCCAGCCATGTAATATATTTGGGAGTTAATAAAAACAGTGGAATCCCAGTGGTGTAATCCCCAGTACTCGCTGGTTTAAAATGCCCGGCCACCTGGAGAATTTGTAGTTCTTAGGCTTGGTCCCCAGCCACTGTGAGAAAATGGGAGGCTTTCAGATCAAACGCTTGAATCAAAGTAAGTGTCATGATATTCAGTTTGACACCAAATACTATACCTACAGATGACCAGGATATAGATGCATTGAAAGGAAGGTCTCCCATCTAAAGGTCATCACCCTATTTTTCAGTGCATCAGTTTTATCTGTGCCATTCTGAGGCACAGAAGCCGGCAGAAAGTGGTGGTGAGTTCATTAGCTTGATATGAAGCAACTTGTTCAAGAGGTTCGGTGGTAGCAGAGGAAACAATACTTTTATCTTCCTTGAGGCACTAAGGAATGGAGCTCTGATGACAAAAAATGGTCATGTGAAGTTTCTGGGAAAGTAGATCAAGAGCTTCAATTTAGCTGAGCAATCTTAGCAATTTGAGACTGCAGCCTGATTGATATTCTCTACAAGTACAACAAATTGTTTGTGTCATTGTGGATAAAGATAAGCTTTCCAGAAAGGAGGGAGAGCGTCTGTACAGATACTTAAGCAAGCAATGCAACGTAAGCATGAAGTACAGCATGAGGAGATATTTTTATAAGAAGTTTTCTTGGGACAGTGGTTGATGCAAGGAGATCATAGTTTAATCAGCAGAAGGTAGGTCTGGCCACAGTGATAAGTTCATTATTACTTGGTTGCACTACACCTTCCATTGGCTTCTTTTGGTTTACTGGAGAAATGTAATGGGAATCTGAGACCTTGGTTGAGGTGAGGTGTAGTGCCCTTGTGCTTTTTACAGAATTAACAAACTGGTTGTGGCTTGCAATCAGTAATTTAAGATTTGCTTTGTCTTCTCTGCTTGAAGGAATTCTCTGCTTAACTAGGAATTTCATGTAGATAAAAATTAAATTGGACTTAAAATTGTTTCCATCATATTTATATTCACATAAACAATAATCATAGCATAGAACTTGAATAGTGTTGCATCTGGGGTATTGGTGTAGCTTTGCTTTGCAATTGCAGGGATAGCTGTAGTCCCTCCAAAGACAGATCTGCTGTTACAGTAGCTTGTGCTCATGAACTTTTGAAAGACCAGCAGGAGAAAGTTATCCTAGCCTCGAGGTGTGAGCAATTGTTGCTCTTACTTGGATTGTTTTCTTGTCTATGTTGAGAACTACTTTGTTGTAGGAGTCAAGATCCCTTGTGTGAAAGCAAGCGAATGAAGAGCTGTCTTTAAAAGCTTTCAGGAAGTTGAAATTGATGTTGGAGCAAAGTCTGGTATCCTTAATGAGCAGTTCAGCTGCCTAGCAGGAAGTGACCCCTATGACAATCCACAGATAATTTAACTAGCTTTATGGACCTGTATTTTCAACATGACCTTACTGTATCCACCCTCCTTCCTCAGCAACCTAAATAAACAAACTAGGCACATAATTCAGTAAAATCTCTGCGGCTGGTTTTGTGGCTGAGCGGCAGTTCTGCTTGAATGAGTGCACAGGTAAGATGTATAAGGCTGAAACCTCACTGGATCATTTAAAATTGTGTAACACTTACGTAAGGGATTCTGTAGTTTTCTGTCCACTACTACATTTTTTTTCAGCAGTACGTAGTGAGCAGGGAGGTGGTTATTTGTGATGCTGTTTCTTTTGAAGACTTTTTTTTTCCGTGTACTGTAAAACACCATAGACTTTTTTGGGGAAGTCACTTCCGATGAGCATGAATATGGCAAGGCTGTGTAATCTCTGCTGCCACTGGTGTGTGTCCACATTGACAAGGCACTAGATCCAAGCTAGATCAGCCTGCTGTGGAGTAGAGCTCATCACTGTTAGCTTTAGTATCACAACAGCACAGTTTCTGTGAAAAACTAGAAAACTAGTTTTCTTGGAGGATTAACTGAGGGAATTCACACCTGCAGAAAGCGTGAAGCCCTTTTTAGCCAGAATTAATTTAGCCAAATATACCATGTGGGCAGCTTTCCACAACACTTATTTTAAAAGGACTGCTTAACATAGTTGTTAATTAATTCCTAGGCTGATGTAATGTATACATTTTACTGTTTCTTTCCCCTGGAATACTCTTTGGAGCTCTGATGCATCATGTGTTCCTGCTGTCCATGCCAGACAGAAGGATGAGAAGCTATGCTCAGATGAGGAGAGCAGAACTGTTTCTTTCAGAAATACTGATCTGGGCAGATGGGTTAATGATAGTAGAGCCTGGCAACCTGATAATACAGTGCTGGCTTACCACAGATCTGGGCTTGTGCTAGTGCCTTAAACCCCTGAATTGCCTCTGTACCACGGAGAGAATGCAGTCTGCAGTACCAAGCGCCTTAAAAAAGCTAAGTTAGTTTAAAGGCTAGAGAGAGTGATTCAAATTAAACAGTTAATCTACACAAGCAAAGTCATATTAAACAAATATTAAAAGAAACCATGGTCCATCAAAATTGTTTCTTTGTTCTCTTTGAAAGTAAATAAAAGAAGAATGACAAAAAAACTAAAGCAAAGTTCTTTTTCTATCAAATGTATTACCTCACTGGCATTCGTATACAAAGTATTTGGAAGAGTATTCTAAAGGTTTAGTTCATGCTTTGCACCTTTAAATTTTTTTTGTTAAAATTCACAGTTACGTATTTTGCCTTTTAACTTGTATAAAGTGTTCGGTTCTGTTAATTTACGACAATGTATGTAATTTTCTAGAGGTTTCCTTGCATTTATTAAAAATGGATCAATTCAAGCTATGGTAAGCTGCAAGCTCTGATGTTTTGAAGAGGGCTTTAACCATTCTTTTGTGAATTTAATTTCCTTTTCCAGCCCCTGGCCTCACTGGAATTGTTGGAGGACGCCCTAGAGTGTAAGTTAACTCCTGATCATTAACTTGTTGTAATGTGTGATGATAATGTTCCTACCAGTCACCATGACAAGCTTTCCCCAACTTGGGACAGCAACCATAGAAGCAGCTAAATCTTCCTGTGTCACTCTGTGCTTAGTAGCTGATACAAGCTAATAGTGAGTGCTGTACGATATGCATGCAAATAGTAAAATTTTTTATTGAGTTAAATGTGAGTTATGTAGGTTTCTGATCAGCTCATAGCAGTGTCTTTGCTTAATGAGCTGTAGGGAAAGCTTGAAATGTGACTTTGTGGCAAGGCAGTAGCTTGACCACATTAATACATGCAAATTTCTGGACCTGTTTTCTCTTGTAGCTGTTAGTTTGGAATATGGGCCCACCAAATTTACATTTGTATGAGTTCACTTCACCTAGAAATGTAAGGTCAAATGCCAGAACATCCCACAATTTTAGCATGAAACCATTTCATGACTGAGCTGAACATAGCAATATTGAGCATGTTTAGAAAAAAACTTGGCTTGATTCACTTTCTTTCTAGATATGGCTAAAATCTTGTGGTGATTTATATCCTCACCTTTTCATGCTTATTCATCTAAAACTTTCCTGTCATTTAGCAAATACTGCACGTGAAGGTGGGAGAATTTGGCTGTATTTCCAGTAGCCCTGTGTAGCTGCCTAGGTGTCAGTGCGGGGCTGCTGACAGTGTAGTAGACTTCAATGTCAAGAAGTACATCCGTTGTCAAGAAAATATTTTTGCTGTTTTGACTACTTCCCTCAGTAAAATTTTCTTCAGTTTTTTAAACAAAATCTTACATTCTTAATAATAGAATTTAAGGAGTTTTTACACTTCTCAGGCTTTCCAAAGTTGGTTGAAAAACCATTGCTAGTCATGGCTGAATGGATTTAATTTCCTACATATTTGGTGTATGAATAGTCCAAAAGTGTGTGATCTGCAAGTTTCATTAATTTCTATGTAAATGCATTTATGCTTGTTTTGTGTGTCTAGGTCTCCGGTTTTGAAGCCATTTTTCTTCTATTATCCCAAAAGCAACGTTCAGGTAAGACCGACTGCTTAAAGTCTGAGTTCTATTTTCTTGGAAGTAATTTGAAAAATCCTGCTGATTCTGGCATTTTTTGGTGACTTTCAATAATAAAACTGCAAAGTAGTCTGGTGACTTTGATTAAAAAATATTTCCTGAGAGACTAATGTTACTCACACAGAATGTTTTGCAACAGTTGAACTTGCCAACCTTCCATTTTAATTACTGTGAATTTTGAAATATCTTACATTAAAACTGAGCTTCTCTTTTCAGGTTCCTGGAATTGTAGGTTTGAATTACTTTTAGTGCATTTGCAAGGAGTGCTTAAGAAAATTGTAGACTTCTTTGGAGGTTAATGGAGTCTCTTTAAAGAGTAGGCAGTTGGGTGTTCAGAGAGTGGAACATTATTCTTGTAAACTTGGATACATCTGCTGAGCTTTTGGGGAGTGGTGTATTTTGTGTATACTACTGGAATTAAATACTAAAATCATTGAATTTCCTCTGATTCAACAGGTTTTACCTTAACAGAGAGTTGGGCCTTTTTTCTTCCATATACCCTGTCTATAGAAATAGAAGTAGTCATTTCTGTTCTTGCCTCTATTACAAAAACTGTCAAATTATGAAAGCCTGTGCTACTGTTGTGCTATGTGGCCCTGTTCAGTTCATAGCAATAGTTTATTTCAGTCCAAGAATTTACAGTTCAGATGTCTAGGCAGCCCTAGGTGAGACATTACAGTGTAAGATGACATGTTCATCTAGAGCCTACTTATTTTCTGTGATGCAGGTACCCCTGTCTAGTTTAAAGTTTTCAAGATAAACATGAAGAAGTTGCTTTTGCTGAAACCATAAAGTGCTTGGATTTATAAACATTGTCTCTCTTCTTCTGAGTGCCGTCAGATATTGAATTTATCCTTTGGAAACTGCAGACAAAACTGAATATATGCCCTTCTTTTCCAAGTAGCTTGTAACTATTGTATCCCTCTCATGCCAAGGCATCCTAATACTCAGTAAGAGCCTTCTCACCCATCCACTGTCAAGAAAGTGGCCAAAGGCTGGAATGTTGGTCTGTGTTAGGCCACAGACTTTTGCTTAGGGTGGCTCTGGGAAGCTTTGGGAGCACAGGCAGCAAGTGAAAAAGTGAGCAAGTGAACAAGTGAACAACTTGATCAGAAAGGGACTGTTTTGTTTTCATTCTTTAACATTCATACAGTGCTTAGCACAACCAAGCCCTATTCTTTAAGTAGTATTCTTCATTAAAGGAAAACATTTTAATTTCACAACTTTACACAGAAGATGCCATTTAGTTATTAAATCTAAGTTAATTACAAACTCTTCACAGTGGAAAAACATCAAAGAAACCCCCACATTTCTTGTTGTCTAAAGTTGAATTGCTTACTTTTATAATCACTTACATTTTGCCTTATACAAATGGCTTGTCTTTGCCAAGTTTAGTGTGAAATTATTATCTTTATGGAAGTTTAGCCTACCAATGTGTTGTTCAAATTCAGTATTAACTTAATTAGCACTGTGTTCCAGACTTGGTAAAATGCTATTGAGATTAAACAGTAACCTAATGTAACAAGGAAAGAAAGCAGTGTTGCATTTACTCTTTTCAATACAGAAAATCAAAGTCCTCGCTCTGTGTGACTAATCTGATAGGGGCAGTGATATGCTGTCAGCAAAATGCAGTGTGTCCTATCACTGTTGTCCTGCAGTAATACTGAGGGTAAAAATGTGGTGTGATTCAAGTCTTGATTCAAAATTCTAGCCATGTTTTAAAAACTGTTGTCCAGTAAGAGATTACAGAGTATGGTATGAATTAACTGATTTTCTAAATGAGAAGTTCAGTTACAAAGAGTCCAGTTGCTCCAGGTCAGCATTTGACCTAAAACTAAAAAAAATTCCATAAGCAGATTATGAGTTACGTTAACATTGCCACAGTGGGTTCTTTTCTTTTGTGTTAGGTAACACCTTTCTGGGTGTCAGTTTGGATTCAATGTCTTGTTTGTTGTTTTCACTGCTTTTATGTAATTGTACTGATTTTATCATAGATCACCAGTGATTTTACAGTTCAAATAGTAGCTGTTTTCCATGTGTGCTTTGAAGGTAACCTAAAACTTTTACGTAGGGAGAAATTACAGCAAACCTACTGAAGGCGAGTCACTATTAGTTATTCTTTAAAGGCAATCTTAAGAAAGAGTGCTGAGTAGAGTTATTTTGCACTTGCTGACAACTGAGCACTGATAACTGCTGCAGCTAAGTTCCTTTATATTGTTCTGGAAGTTTAACCTGATTGTGTCTGAACTGTTCATACTGGGAGTCCTCCAATACAGGTGAAATGAATGCCATTCACTTCCATCCCACTTCTTCATGTCCTGTCAGTGGTCCCACAGGTAAAACTGAAGGGTAGCCTGCTATGTGTGTACTTAAACATCCTTCTTGATCAAAAGGATGGTTACTGCTAAAAGTTGAGATACTGGTCCATATATATATACAGGAGCAAGACTTTTTTTTTTTTTTTTCTCATGTTGTTGGAGGTGTTGAGCCACTTGATCCACGGCTGGTGCCTCTTTGTCTCTCCAGGTCATTGCTGCCAATCACTTGAGATACAAGTGATGATGTGCTGCACACAAATTGCTGTCCTGTGGGTCACGGGAATTGGGCTTCATCTGGATCTGACCTAACTAATCTGCACATTAGTCAGGTCACAATAAATAATTTCTAGCATGGCTAATTCTTTCAAGAACTGGATACCTCCCTGCATTGTGGTGCTCTTATCTGGGTGACATACAGCATTTTCCTTGAAGGGATACCTTTCCTTCAGACTTAACAGGAATCATCTTCAGAGGCTGAGGACCTAGGCCCCTTTTTCAAATCCAGTTGTCAATACCTGCTTCCCTAGAAAGTGATCATAGCTGCTTGACTTCCCCACCCTCTAATTACAGGCTACTAGCTCCATAATCCCAGCATCACAGCAGCCAGATGTGCTGACCTGGAAGACAGGTGAAATATTTTTGCATATGCCACATCTGATTCAAAGATAGGTATCTTGTTCTGCTTCTTTCTCCTGTTTTTGTGAGGATCCTTCTTCATCCTCCTTTACCAGCTGAGTTTTGTGTCCATTTCTTGTGTATCTGAGTAATTGATAATTAGGAGGGGCTAGTCCTCTCATTCCTCTGCAGTGCCTGTCACTGGGGTTGGAGTAGCTGCAGGGTTTTTGTTTTATCATCAGATCCAGAGACCTACTTTTCCCCTTGAGAAGAATAGTGTCAAACAGAGCTTGGTAGGCCTGGGCCAGCGCATTGCAGTGATCTGTGTCTCTCTGGAATTGCCAAGGTGACAGCATACTTCTTCCAAATATTTTACTAGTCTTCCAAATATTTTACTAGTCTTCCAAATATTTTACTAGTTTTTCTGGATTCTGCACTTGTTCAAGGGTGAAGTTCCAAAATGCAAGGTGTTCACAGTACTATGCACTTGAACTTACCCCATACCCCTTGCTACCCTTAACGATCCAGCCTCAGGGCAGATCGGACAATCAAAATGTTAAGGGGTTGGAATAGACCTTAAAGATCATCTAGTCCCAACCTTCACTGCCATGGGTAGGGATACCTCCCACTAGACCAGGTTGTTCAAGGCCTTAACCAACCTGTCTTTGAACACCTCCGGGGATGGGGCATCCCTAACTCCCCTGGGCAGCTTGTTCCAGTGTCTCACCACCCTCACAGTGAAAAAGGGGACATTCTGGTTAGATATTAGGAGGAAATTTTTCAATTTGTACCCATTACCCTTGTCCTGCCACTACAGTTCTTGACAAAGAGCTGCTTTCCACCTTCCATGTAGGCCCCTTCAGATGCTGGTAGGTTGCTATGAGGTCTCCACACAACCTTCTCCAGGCTGAATGGCCCCAACTCCTTCAGTCTGTCTTTGTAGGGAAGGTGCTCCAGTCCTTTTATGAACTTCATGGTTGCCTCTGGACTTGATCCAGCAAGTCTGTGTCCTTCATATTTTGGGGACACCAGCGCTGTACACAATGCTCCAGGTGGTGCGTCACAAGAGCAGAGTAGAGGGGGAGAATCACCTCCTGCAGCTGACTGGCCACACTCCTTTTGATGCAGGTCAGTATTTGGTTGACTTTCTGGGTCGCGAATGTACACTGACGGGTTGAGTTTTCCATCAACCATCACCCCCAGGTCTTTCTCTGCAGGGCTGATCTCTGAGAAATAGTCTTAAATAGCTGTTTAAACTTTAAACAAGACCTGGAACACATTCACAAGACATGAGCCAACAGTGTGCCCAGGTGGCCAGGAAGGCCAATGGCATCCTGGCCTGTATCAGCAGTAGTGTGGCCAGCAGGACCAGCGCAGTGGTCATCCCCCCTGTATTCAGCACTGGTGAGGCCACATCTTGAGTCATGTGTCCAGTTCTGGGCCCCTCAATTTAGGAGGGACTTTGAGATGCTGGAGCACATCCAGAGAAGCTGGCAAAGCTAGTGAAGGATCTGGAGCACAAGTCTCACGAGGAGCAGCTGAGGGAGCTGTGATTGTTTAGCCTGGGGAAAAGGAGGTTCAGAGGAGACCTTATCACACACTACAACTACTGAGAGGAGGTGGAGTCACCGTATCTGGAGGCGTTTAAGGAAAGACTTGATGTGGCACTTAGGTCTAGTTGACATGGTGGTGCTGAATCATAGGTTGGACTTGATGATCTCAGAGGTCTTTCCCAATCTAATTGATTCTGTGAAGACATAATGATAGGAACATGCTAGTTTGAGCATCCCAGGATATCCCAGGATATTCAAAATTCTCAAGATCTATTGTAATTAGCCTGGAGGATAAGGGGAAGAGAAGGGGAAGTGTGTCCCCTCCATGGTCTGAGTTTCCAAAGAGAAAAGGTAAAAGGTATAATTATCAATAGTTTCTGATAGATGATTCCCAAGTACAGGGATGACAGCAATGCTGTGTGCAAATACCAGATTGGTTTCACAACCAGCAATTATATCATATCATTAGCCAGTGTTACAAAGTACAGCTTGATAACCTCAGCCCAGTTTCCATGGGTGATAAACATTTTAACAGAGAACACACACCACAAGTAAGGCGGTACGTAATTGAACTTGAAGAACAAACACATCAACTTTGAGAGCAAATAAGTCATTGTGGCCAGTGGCTATTAAACTAATACAATGAATGCTTGTAAGAAATTTGTTCTAACATACTCTAGTCAGATCTGTTGTTATCTGAACCCATTAAGCCCCATGTTGGGCATGAAAAAGGCTTGTCAGGGTTTATTCCCAGCTGGCAACTAAGTGCCACTCAGCCACTCTCTCACCTTCCCCCTCCCCAGTGTAATAGGGAGAAGAATTGGAAAAAAGGTAAAAAATAAACCACACAAGTTGAGATAAGAACAGTTTAATAATTAAAACGAAGTAGTAGTTGTTGGTATTATTAAAAGGGAGGTGACAAGAAAGTAAGAGGGGAATAAAATGCAAGAAAGACAAGTGATGCACTGTAGAGTGTCCCTCCCCGCACTGACCAGTGCCCATCTTGTCCCCCAGCAGTGATCAGCAGCTCCCAGCCAACTCCCCACTCTCCCCATTTATGTACTGGGCATGATTCTCTTTGGTGTGGAATATCCATCTGGCCAGTTCGGGTCAGCTGTCCTGGCCGTGCTTCCTCCCAGCTCCCTGTGCACCTGCTTGCTGGCAGAGCATGGGAAACTGAAAAGTCCTTGACTTAGAGTCTACTCTAAGTGTTGCTACTGAGCAACAACCAAGCCCAAAATTCCTGTATTGCTGTATTTTTTTAGCAGCTTTCACAAAATATATTTGAAGATGAATACAGAATGCAGAGAGAAGTTTGTCTATAATACAGACAGCAACATTAAGAAGAAAAGGGGGTTGCATCATGGAAAAGGTGGACACGTTCAAGTTTTGGGATTCAACTGTCAAGAGTTGTGATACAAAATTCCATGCAGTGTTGCAGTATATAGAGTGAGATGGAAAGAGACTTGTCTTCTTTTAAAAAATACCAGCCTGGACGGAGCATTCCTTTGGGGTTATTTTATACCATTTTTTTCTCTAGACAAAGATTTCTTTTAGGTTTATAATGAATTGTTATTGTATTGTGACCTTTTAAAAGGGAGCAACAGAGCCTTATCCATAAAGCTGTTACTGGAAGTCTACTAGATCAGTACTTAATTAGGAATATGCTTTATTTATTCACATTGCAATGGATTTCTGATTTGACTCTTTGAAAATCTGTGTTCTTTGTACAGATCAACCTATTTTTAAACGGGCAGCATGTTGAGATATTTGAGGAGGATCTCACGTTTACATCAGATGAGGTGGATTCCTTTGATCTACCCAAGATTAGCAGTGAATTGAAAGGTATGTTCATCTTTGTACTTGTGAATTTATCATTTGCTATCTTCGTCCTGGTGAATCATGTTAGATTTTGTCTGTGAAATACACTTTGCCTCCTTATGTGATACATTTTTATGGCTGTTGCAAAACACAAACTGTTTTCTTGGAAGGTGGGTAGTGTCATGCAGTATAACATGTATTTGATGCTATAACAAGTATGGAAGTAAATTTTTATTAAAAACCTCTGAGCCTTAAACACAACTGAAGATCATGTAAAGCTGGCTTGAAATTGAAATCTGATTTCGAAGTATACTGTAATCTTAGTTTTTGTAAATCCTGGGAATAGTTGGGTTTATCTTACATCAAAATAGCGTTCAGAATAGAGGACAGACGAACAGAATGACTTACGGACTCACAGCACTTAGATAATTAAAATTCGCTCCTGTTCCATATGGCAGCCTTCACAAAACTAACAAGAACGGGATCAGCCTGGAACCGGTGACTTCAAAAGCAACCATTCTGGGGTAATAATCCAGCATGATAGTTGCTGTGTTGCTGCTAGACTCGTCTAACCAGATTGTCTGAGAAAGAAAAGAACCTTGAGAAGGGCTAACCGATGAGCTGAATGGAGCAGGTCAGGATGTTTGCAATGAAAAGGAAGTGTTAAATCAGAGTTGCTCATACAAGCTATTATTAAAAGTGCTGGACACCTGAAAATTTTTGTTATTTCTAATGGCTGAACTATATACAGTATTTCTTATAAAGTATAGCATGCTCCGTCATTCCCTTTTGGTCCAAACAGTCTTCATTATCTTATTTCTGCTTACTAGAGAACTAAGAGAATTAATTTAAAGCTGTGGCTAGGTATTTGAAAATCTGAATCAGATGACTCTACCTAAAAATAGCAAGTTAGAAAAATTTCTGAAAATAATACTGATGGTGAAAGAGTAATTCAGGTATTAAAGTCTGTGTATACTTAAAAAATTAATGCTATTAAGGCATTTACATGTTAAGGTTTACTCTGGATTCCAGATAAAGGTGAGTAGTGTTTTCTCAAAACTAGCAATAGAACAGTGTAACAACTAATATGAGTTAGTAGTGAATGTTTGTATCACATAGAGAAATTTTGAAATACATACATGACTTTGTGTTTATTGCAGTTTGAAAGCCACTGATAGTGGATGCCTGATTGCCATGCATTTGTTCATTTTCCCCATCTATGCAAACATCTCTTCAATAGAATGATTTGTGCTGTGTGGAAACAATATAAACTCCTAAGTAGGTTTCAGCTCCTATGTCTGTGGGAAATCTGATGTCTCACCAGCATCTCTCAGCTCCCTGGGAGTTCTCAGGAGGGCAGCATGGTATTTGCACCATCAGACTGGGCACATTAAGGAATAGGAAGTCATTGTTTTGCTTAATGAAAGGGTTAGCAAAGGTCCTGGGTTTGGGGTTTTTTTCAAGGTGACTACAGTGCTAAATATTGGAGAAGCAAAAACCTATTGGACTCCCTACTGCCTTTTTATAACTTGAGAAAACTTTCTGAGGTGCCTGACACCAGAAGTTAACTACTGAATTCTTCAGGCAAAACTCCACTTTTGAGAGACAGCAGAACTTCACTGGTTGTTTCCCCTGAGAAGCATCTCTAAACTTTTGCCCTTGGTTGTAAATATAAATGTTTTCTGCATGTGACTAAATACCTACTTCTGTGGCTTAATGTAGAACAGCATGGATGAGAAAGACAAATAGGTTAGACTGTAAAAGGAATAGCTTCTGCTAAAGCATTTTCTGTAAGCATTTAGAAAGGAGGAAAGTATTTTTCTTAGTTTCATGGTTATCTCAAGGGTGGGGGACTGTTAGTTGTCGTTGAATAGATAAGAGAAATATGTGAAAATGGATTTAAAATATGTGCTAGATGTGCTTCTGGGAGGGTGGAATTTGTATTTACCATTTTGCCTAGCTTTGAAGGGAATTCTTTCGTAGATTTGTTTAAGATGTTTATGAAATGAAAACAATTTCCTGATAAATCATGAAAGATAAATCAATTAGGGTAATAATAAATGAGAACACCAGAAACACTGACTTGAACTGGTTTTGTTTAAAGGGAGCTTGTCAGAGACTGACTGTGTAAAATGTCTGATGGAGAAAAGATTTCTGTAGCTTATGCAATTTAGATATTGTCAAATTTCAGCCTTTGAAAAAGCACTACATTTTGGCTTGAATTGTATATTGAATTAAATTATTAAAATTAATATGATTTCTGTAGTGTATGAAGTGTGGTAGTCTTGTCCAAAATGAGCAATGAGCTTTAGCTGGACTTTCACATCCACTCTCAATGGAGATGTTTAATCACAAATAATATTCCCCAATTAAATAAATACACCCTTAAATATTTTCTGCCACATTTCATGGCACATTTCTGCTTGCAGGTGAATGTGGAAAAGACTGTGAGCTTCAAGCTTAAAACAAACCTCCTGTGTTCCTCTTTTTCACTGTATGCTTTAACCTCTTCAAATTTCATGTTACTGTGACTTTCTGCAACTGAGGAGCCATTGTGCCAGACTGAACTATAATCACTCTTTCAGCTCACCTTTCACAGTGACCCAATATATATTATAAAACTTCAGGTCTTAATTAAAGCAGTTCAGTGCTGATAAGTTGTTGTTTGGGCAGATTGTGGGAAGATTTTCTCATGCAGGTAGAAGAGGTTGCTGTGGTGAGCCCCTAGTTTTTCATAATTGTTTTCCTTGTCATTGCCACTCACATGTGCCAGCAGAGCTCCTCTTGTGAGTGTTGACTGATCTGCTTCAACCAAACACAGATACACTGTACAAATTATGTGTCATGTCATATTAAGGCATTTTTGTTATCCAGTATATCACCCACCCCATACCCAAATGGACTTGGGGAGCCTGTCCAGCTGCCACTGCCACAGACAGGGTCAGTGACAACTGTAGCCAGTAGGATTTGGACATAGTTTCTCTCTTACCCAGGTCAGCCTGGCTCATGTCTGTCTCAGCAATTTTCTGTGGGCAGGAAGGAGTTGAAGGTAAGGATGATAAGGCTAGGGCTGGGTTTACCTGATCACCTGATGCAGTTCACAGACTACATATCTACTCATGCCTGCATAGTAGGTGCACTGTGCTCTGAGTGATGCCCCAGGCCAGCATTTGGAGCATAAGATCTTTAATACTGGGTCTCCTACTCCCTAAAATTAAAACAAAATTTAAAAAGGAAAAAAAAAAAAAACCAACCCAAATAGTTTGGTATTCTCAGCAGAAGCAATAAACTAATGTATTTTCAGATTGCATTGTGCCTTGCAAACTGAAGTTAGTCCAGCATAATTGATTTACAAGACCTTGTATATTCAATTCCTTTAAATTCAGGACGTTTGTGACTTGCTTCTTCTGGCTGCCATCAGCAGCAGTTGCACCAGAAGCTGCCACAAAGCAGGAAGGCTGTCACTTCCCTGCCCTGCATATTCCCCCTACTAGTGTCCAGAGAGAGGGGGAGAACTGCCACTTGTATCCAGAAGCATGAGAAAAAAGACAGGAAGGGGAGAGAAGGACTGAGGGATGAGAAATTTACTGTGAGTCAGCAGTGGAGGTCAGTCTGTTATTGATGGTGAGACTGAAAAGCCAGGGAGTCCAAGTGAGTTCATATGGCCATAGGAAAGTTGGATCAGAAGCAAAACTGACTGAAAATTACTTGATTCTCACTGCCTAAAAGCTTGGATATAGCCTGTGCTTCAAGTTTGTGTTATGCTGTGATCAACGAATAGCTCAAACTCATTAGCAGAGTGGGTGCTTCATCTCTTACTTTAGAGAACATCTCTTACTTTAGATGGTGACAGCCTACTACACTCAGAATCAACAATTGCAAGAGGTCTGTGCTGTGTAACGTAACTGTCAAACCTCAGGTACATACTGTGTGAATCCCACAGTATTAAATTTCTGGATTTGGACAGGAGAAGGTTTGGTTTTTGATACATTGATGGATAAAAATATTTCATACGAACTTTGTTCAGTGAACTGCAACAATGTTTCTTGAACATCCAGTACTCAGACATCGACAAGTTAGAAAATCAAGTCTGGCTTCTTTGAAAGCATACATTTTCTTATATAATACTAAGATATTTACAAAACCAGTGACTTGAAAAAGAAATCTTGGGTTTCTTCTATACAGCTGGATAAGAAGCTGTATAGTGCAAATGCAAGTGAGAGATGCATTGTCTTGAAAAGGAATTTAAGTTGTTACTGTTTTCTACAGGCATTAGCAGATTAAACAGATGTTATAGAATTATCAGGACAGGAGCAACTGCAGGTATTTTCCAGCTGCACTGGAAGCAGAGGTCTGTGTGTTAAGGGGACAAAAGTTACTGGCTAGTCAAGAAAAGACAAGCAGCTGCTGTGCCTCCTTTGGAGGTGCTGCATTGCTAAGGCCAAGATGGAAGTCATATTGAAGGGTCATGGAAGAGGGGATGCCTGGTACAGCATTTGGCTGTAAAAAAAATAAAAGAGATTTGAGAGATGGAGCAGGAGGGATCAACTTTATAATGTTGGCCCCCAGTCTCACCTCTTTTTCTGTAGGTGCTCCTGTGAGAAGAAGGATTGGAAACATTTTCAGAGTACTGCAAAAAGCATGCAGTTAAACTGACAGTTACTCCTTCAAAATATGCAATTATTTGTAGCACCATTAAAATGAATTCATTTTTATGTTGTATAGATCTGCCAAGTGGTCCACATACTTACCGCTTAGAAGATCTTGCCTATACTAGAAGTGGAGACAAAGGCAATTCTGCAAACATAGGTATTTTTCTTTCTTTTGTTTTCTGAAGTGATGTAACATTTTCACATAAGAGTTACATATCAAGTGCTAGTTTTAATTTGTTTAAACATCACTTGACCTTTTTTATAATTGTGCTGAAACAAAAGAGAATACGTCTTGAGTATAGATTTTACTAATGAAATATCTGTAGTCTTCTGATTAGCAGCCGTTGTAATCTGAGGTACTAAGAAAAAATACTAGCATATCACACTAAAAAGAAAGGTTTTTGTTTAGGGTTGGAAAGTTGAACTCCCAGAAGTTAAGAAATGCTTTTTTAAGGTTTCTTTTACACATCAGTTGCTACTCCTTCATGTATGTATGTTACATAATATAATTTCTTGGTTGTCTGATCATGTATAATATTTTCATACATTAATTTTGTAACACGTCTATATCTAAAACATTGACAGTATTAGGAAATACTAAAGTTGTTCTCATATGTACAAGAATGTTTTTATTATATTGCTAATGCAAATGGTATATTTCAGTATGCAGTCTCTTTGCATTGATTGTGCTGCTTCTTGCATTGTTTAATAATTCCTTCTATTCCTTACTTCTGCATGCAACAATTGGCTCTCTTACTTGTTGGAAGATGAGAGCGTGTGGTGTTCAAAGCTCAGTATGAATTAAAGGTGCGTTTGGGATTTGATTTGCTATTAGCTGTCATGCTAAAACTGATGGATTTTGTTCATTTGTATTCAGGAATATAGTTTTCTTGTCCTTGTTTGTGAAACTAGTTTTTTTGGGTTGAAGAATGAAGCAATGTTGATTTTTTCCTTTTTCATTTTTTTCTTTTTCTTTCTCCATGATTGACCACTGTTGCAGTGTAGCATTGCCAAGTCATGAATGATGTATATGTAATAGACTGCTTCAGATACAAAGACTCTGCTGGTTTTCTAAGGAACAACACTAACAACAACAAACTTAACCTCTAATTTAAGTCCAGATAGAAAGGTCCCAGTGATACAAAGCTGTTTTCCTGATCCTGCTCAGCTTCAGCATAAAATTAGCTGAAGCTTAAAAGCATATTTACAGTAATGAAAATGTAATTGCGATTTGTAATAGTTACATCAGAATTCCATGAAAGAGGTGGGGCAAGGACCAAACCTTTGGTCACTGAGCATTCCTTGTTGTGGTTAATTGTGATTACTTAAATATCTAAGTCTTTCAAACTATTTAAGGGAAGAGAATTGCCTGTGGGTTGTTTGTTGTGATGTTGTTGTTCTTTAGGTGTCTTTCAGTGACAGAGACTGTGTGCAGCAGAAAAAATCCAGTGATCACTTAGTGGTAACTTAGCATTCTTTGGTGTCATGCTCCACCCTACATCTCTACTGACAGAGGGAGAGCTGTCATACTGTTGTGTTTTTTATTCAGGAACTCATTAAAGGGGATCCATATGTACAGTTTCAGTTAAGCAGAGGACCTCAAATTGGTTTTGAAAGGATGAATACAAATTTGTTTTAACAGTTCCTATTTCAGCTAATGCCAGTTAATGCCTAACAGGTGTGATAGCACGGCATCCCCTCTACTATCCATACCTAAAGAAAACTTTAACTGCTCAAGCTCTGGAGAATTACTTTCAACACCTTTTAGAGCATGAGAAACCAGAAGAAGAGCTAGTAACAAGGTGAGTAGCTTGCTGCACAGCCCATAGTTGTAGATACATAATGGTATCAGAAGTTATCTTAAAGTATGTTAACATAAATATTGTAAACTTATACGTATTTTCTTTGGGTTTTTTAATGTATCTTTCTTGCCTTTTTAAATAACAACTTGAGCATAGTCACTGAGAAAGAACATGAGCTTGGGCCTCTCTTGAAGCTGGACAAAGGCCGTGAATCCGTTTAGTGAAGGCATTTAAATTCTCAGAATTAGCATAGTAGTGTTGGGGCTGTTCCTTTGTTTTGTTCCGGTACAGAATGTCTTTACCGACTAGAAATAGCTTCCAATGCCCTTTGAGAAATTTATCTTTCCACTGTTTTTGCACCATTTGGGAACTGCAGGAGCCTTGGTAACTGAAGCTTCCCAAGCCTCTGAGGCACTGCTGAACTGAGAGTTAGAAATCTGTAAAACACTACCTGAAAGACATTCACACAGCCACTGTAGTCTGGAGCGCAAACTTACCTGATGATCCATCAGAAATGGGCCTCATACTGTCCCTGTTTCTGCAAAGCATTTTAATATTTATGAAGTTCACACACTTTAGATAAAGTATTCCTTCTAGTACTTCACTCTCACTCACTTTTGTGCCATATATACCAAGCCAGAATTTAAAGAAAAAACATAGCTAATTTCTCTTAAAATCTGGAAGAGAATACATCCTAAATAGGATACTTTTATGTGATACTCACCTACTAAAGAATATCAATATCCTCTGCCAGCAGACAACATATGTAACATTCTTATTTTTGTGGTATGGCTGATGCTCAGGGCCCTTCCTGGAGATTGAATGAAACATACACTGCTCTTGTTGTAGCATGAGGTAATGAAGCTCGCTCTCCTAAGGATGTCCAGTAAAACAGTCAACAGATTTTAAACCTTTTTATCTCTTTGAAAACAAGTAAAAGCTGAATATTGCCACAAACCATTCAGTCTTCTAAAACATGTTTTGATACAAAGTCAGTTGTGCTGCACATAAGGAGATTTTGCCACAATCCTTTATGTGTTTCCATGGATAGTGGATCATCTGTTGACTGTCTTTTTGTTTGTTCAAAAAGCTTGAGTCAGAAAGGTACAGCTCAAAGCTCAGAGAGAGCTTGGAGTTATTTTAACCCCTGATCTTTGAATTGTAAGTGCTGGTTTTGTCTTCATAAGCAGCTCAGTGCAGATCTCACCCACTGTTTCATAAGTGCTAACAAATCTATGTGTCTAATAAATTGTGATACTAAGAATTGTAATTTAATTTCCTTGGAAACAGAGCAGAGATGAGAAGAAATAAACAATGTCATGCCTCCTAATGATCCTTCTAGCAATTGATTCATTGTTATTCCTTAATGCTGTTTATGTTCATAAATAAAAGTAGAAATTTGCTCTGTCCGGATGAAGCCAAATTAATTTGATTAATTAGATTATCTGTTTGTGGTTTTGGCTTCCTTTAATGATGTGATAATGGAGCTCTGTGAGTGAATTGGAAAGCTACTGGGGAAAAAGAATAAAACCTTTTGTGGAAATATTTAGGATTATAGGGATTATGCTCATGTGCTTCAGATTGTGTAGTTTCTTTTTAAATTACTTGTTTATTTTTTAGTTTTAACTGTCATTAAAAAAGAGTTGTCTTACTGTCTGATTTTCCTTCACTTCCTTTATTTAAATGGTGAGTAGTTAAAAACTATGTATTAGTTTTGCTACTATAAACATACCAACCATGGCTCCACCTTACTGCAGAACAGAATCTGTTAACCAGCTGCCTTTCATGCTTTTTCGTAAGAGGCATTAAGTTGGTGTACTAAACAGAGAAAAGGTGGGATTATGTAGGTAGAGATCACTCATAAACTTCCAGCTCTGCAGGTAAAATAATAGCAAAAGATGGTCTTTCAATCCTCAGGTGATTGCTTCCCACAGTAGAGTGCTGGAGTACATTCTTAATAGATCCAAGTATCTTAAGACACAGAACAAGAAACTCTTTCTGCAGTGGTACTAGGTCAGTCATTTAAGAAGGACAGTAAAATTATTCTATAAGATTTTGCTATTTGCATCTTCTGAAATGTGGTATATGTCATGTTTTGAGAACATTTCAGTGCTCAGAAATACTAAAAATTGACAGCTGATTTCTTCCTATGCGATGTTTTCACCAAGAGCTGAAGAACAAGAAATGTGGATGCTGATCCTTCTAGATGGCTTTCTTTTACATACATTTATTAGGAAAAATAAGTCTTTCTAACAGTACGTCTCATATGCAAACACTTCTTTAAGCCTACGGACTTGGCTCCTGCCTTCCTGTGATGAAAAGAATCATGTCTTTTCCTTGATTTAAATGCTTTAAATAATTTTATATAATTATTATTTCCATGCTTTTTAATGGGAAATTCACTGGAAAACCTGGCTTCTCTGAATATTATGAACAGCACTTTAAAAGAAGTAGTTAAGCAGACACTCCATTGTTCAATAAGCATAGGAATTCAGCTAGAACAGTGAATATTCCTTGTCTTACTGGTTTCTGTCACAGATCGAGTATTCTTTGAAAGGTTTATTTGTTTTCTGTGTTTTTTAAAAGCAGCTCTTAAAACATTTCATTAAGTTGTACAATTAGATAATTTTTTCCCTTTAGATCTCAGTTAATTAAGCTTAAATTGCTTAATTATGCTGAGTAAATGCCTGCCAGCATTTTGGTCATTGTATTGTTGCTGCTTAAGACTATTATAATGGTTATAGTGGTTTTTCTTCCTTTTATTGTGCAAGTTTATTTTCTGTGTGGATATATTTTGGATGCTCAGATGCTTCAGACAAGCTTTAAAATAGTGAAGATGCTGGCCTTCATATATTATTTTGTAATCCTCATTTTAACAACATTACGCCACTGTAAATATTGTCTCAAAGTAAATAAAATGAATGTGCCATGTTATAGTGTTCCAAATTAAGATCTGTTGCTTGTATTACATATTTCCTCTGCCAAAACTACTGCAGAAAGTGAAATTAAATTCTTCCATTTATTTGTATATGCTCTTCAGTTTCTGTCCTGATTTGTTTTTCCTGATTGATTTTCATGACCCTTCTTTTGAGAGATGAGATATTAGGAATCGAAATTCCACCAGCTTAGTTTTTGAGGAGACATCCTCCAGTTGTGAAATTCTTTGCTGCCTGGAAATCTTTGCCAGCTTTTCAGAGTAAAATTTATAGTGTGGTGTTTTGCTTTGGTAGATCTCTGGCTTTCATGGTATGTGGTGATTGGAAATTTTTATTTAGTTTTTTAGAAAATTTTGTAGAGTTGTGCTATATAGTTGATTATGGTATTAAATCTAGTAAATTAGGTAGGTAACTTATTGTAGAATTGCTTTATTCTTCATATTTGTGTTGTCTAATAGAGCACTGGTAGATTAATCTACTTCCCTGCCTTCCCAGTGGATTTGTCTTTAAGCATGATAATGGTGCCTGTCAACTAGTTTTGAGAAAGGGCAACAGAACGCTGTTTTTTTCCTTAAATTTCTTAATAACAACTAATTATACTAATACTAAATTAGTGTGTGGTAATGAAAAAATAGAATGAACTTAAAGCTAAAACATTTTGCCTGGGAGACAGACACAGACACTTCAATAACTACTTGCTTTCTAGAACAAGAACTGAAGTGATTGCCAGACTGCTCAGCAGAATCATCTCTTTCCACAAGAGGATTAGGTCATATGCCCAAGATAAAAGGGCAGACAGGGCTGTGAGCACCAGCAACAGCCATGGTTTTCACAGTGCTCAAAAGGAGCTGAAAGAGATAAACCTCAAAGTGACAAAATCAGCAGTATAAGACCACTGCAAGAAATTCCACCTATATTAGGGGAAAGATTTAAAGAAACTGTCCCAAACAGATGAAGATCGGGTAGGTGACTACAGAAAAATAAGTGATGTTGGAGGAAGCAGGATTTAAATTGGATATCATCTTTCTCTGTTAATTCCTCATGGCTTGATGATGTTCTGATTTAAATCCTTTCCTATGGAATTAAAGCAAAGCTATCAGGTACTTAGATTAAGAAAATATTGGAGGAAAGCAAAACTAAAGAAAACCAAAAATAGAAGGAAGATGACAAAACAGTGCAAGGAGAGGCAAATGGAAATATACTGTACACCTATTTATGGAATTTGAAACAATAGGAAACCACAGAGCCATTTGCCAAACTGCTATAGAAGTTTCCAAATTGGAACTGTACCAGTTAAAAGCAAGGATGGAAAAATGCTTACAGTGGCGATGGAACAGAAACATAGGTCTATCACACTAAAATAAAATTTTATCTGAACAAAGTACATGGCTCCAGGAAAGCTCTGATTTGAATTTGCCATAAAGTTATCTGTTCGTTGTAAGAGTTGATGTAGTCACTCATAGATGTTTCTCAGTAATGAAGAAGGTGTCTCTCCAATTAGCTGGCAGCATTTGGTAGCAAAAGTGAGTTCCAGGAATTAAGTGATTGTACTTTTCAGTATCAGAACTAGGAGCTAATAAAAATACTTTTTTTGCCCATTGTGTTGTCCAAGTTCATATTGGATCTTGAACCTCTGGCTTGCAGATAGGGACTTTAACTCACAGAAAGAAAGAACTCTAGAAACAGCCCTATTAGAAATTGGTGAGTTTTGAATAGAGGAGAATGATTCCCTTATGGTCCAGCTTTAAAACTATTAAGGGCTGGTAATTTGGATTAAGAGGAAGGAACAAGAAGGCAGGTAAGGCCTTGTGTTAATCTTGTTACCTTTTGGACTTGGCTCAGCAGTGGGATGTGATCAGAAGGATGAAAATTTTGCATGCCGGTTTTTGTTTGATGTTCTCTACATGTGTTTCTTCCAAAATCTGTTGAGAAATAATGTGCAGTTTTTATTTTACAGATATGAGTTACCAGGAATCCATGGATTAAATTTTGTTCTGAAGAATTCCCTTGGTGGTGGTGGTATAGCATCCCTAAGAAGTGACCCACAGGCATGTATCAAAACAATAATTCTAATGTAGTCATCTTTTATGGATCTCTTTATAGCCAGCTTTTGGGCTGGAACTGTGAGGTTTGGGGTTTGACTCCACTTCCTTTTCATTTCCTGTTAATAGATACTGTCTATTTAATTTTGTAAGGTTTGAAAACAACATAGGAAAGTAGAAAGTGGATTTGGAATATTTGGTGAAAAAGATGTGTACTAAGATTGCACATCATAAAGAGCATTACTCATTGGAAGACTGCCAGTTTTTTGATGCACCAGCAAAATTAGTTTATCAGAAACTAATTTCAGAATTTAGTATCAGAAACTTTTTTCTCATTTTGAAAAATGCAGATTTACTAGACAGTTCTGATTGTTTCCAAGTATATACAGGAACCATGCTGTAGGACAACTCATTTAGCCTATGCCTTCGATAGTTAAAATACTGATAAATAATGTATATAAACATGAAAAACAGATGGATATGAGGTCTTTTGTGCTGCTGATTTTATGTGAATCTGAAAGTAATAATTTTTTTTGGAAATGTATAGATGAGATCCTGAGCAATGCTATGGCTATGCTCATATGCAGCTGTGCTCATAGGCTCGGAAATGCTCATGTGCATATAATCTCAGCATAGTCAAGAAGACTGCTCACAAAGTAAGGTGATGAGTAGATAGAATTGAACCCCAAATTAATTGATTTTAGCACTAGGTACCAAATAAATGGAAGAAACTGTTCAATCTATTCAGATTTGGATGCTTGAAAACTCAAGAAACTTAGAATGAATTCTCACTCTGATTAGAGGAAAGACACTCATATGAAACCATTTTAAAGAAACTTATTTTAAAAAGATAGTACATTTAGATAGTAACATAAAATGTTGGTTTGGTTCTTTTTCTTACAGGGTAAAGCACTTGGACAGATGCTGTTGGATTTCCAGATTAAAAATGTCCCTGATTTAAAATCACTGATAGAATAACAGGTGTTTAATATATATGCTTTTAACACTAAGTGGTATAAAAACATGTTATAAGCAAGAACTGGCTTCTTGAATGAGATTTTTTTTAAGGTTAAAGAGTAGAAATTTGACAGTTATTTCTCACAGGTTTAGCTATATGGCACAGATTGGCAAATGTTTTGAGTAATACCAGACTAATAGCTTTGTCTGTGCCTGATAACATTTTCTGTCTAGCTAATACAGTGGATGAAGAATCAATTTATTTCCTGAAAAATAGAATTAATCAAATTGCAACATAACATTTAATTATGAGACAAGATAATCTTTATTTCAAGATGGAAATTACCTCCTGTTCCGTCCATTTCTCTTTTCCTTCTCTCATCCTTTATTTAAAAATCCCCTGGACTGCTGTCCTGTCAGCTGTGTCTGTCCTGTCCAGTGAGTGAGGCTGGGTAACCTGCTCTGCCCTGCTGGGAAGGCAGCACTGTCTGGTGCTGGGGAACAGTTTTCCCTGCTGGGCAATAAAGAAAAGTAAAAATTGGTACTGTTATACAGTGACTGCTCATAAATGCTGAGCTTTGGTGGTGATCCACCAAACTTCCAGCACTTTGTCTGGTTAATGAAAGACTTTTTTATTACATTTTCCAATATATTTTACTAATTAATCCTTCAGTTGAAAGCACTGAGAAGTAGTAAATTGCAGATCTTAGTGCGGTAATAAATTTGAAGATGAGCAAAGGGGAGTCTGCCCGCTCACGCCTTCTTGTGGTGGTGCAGTCCTGGCAGAGGTGAAGTAGGGCTGGGTGGTTTTGTTCCAGACCTATTAAATCCTCGATTTGTGCAGCAGAGTCATGCCTGGATTAAGTTTGACTGTCATTTGCATTGCTCTTCCCACAAAAAGGTGTCTTCTGCTGTGAAGGAAAACCGTGTTGAATGCAGTGTACTCTGTCTTTCTTCTGACTCCCAATTACACCTCTCCATCTCCCTTCCTGCACAATATGATTAGCATGTTCAAATTGGGATACTTCTGAACTTCATCTCATTAAGAAGAGACTTAAAAATCTGTATTATACTTCCTGGGACAATAGCAAGGTGGAAATTCTGATAACTGTATTTTCTCTGGGAAGCCGTAAAAATATTACTCCACATGTAATTTTGTGCATTTTATAGTCAGAAATTAATATTTTTTTTGGGGGGGGGAGATTGCTTTCATTGTTTAGTGCACATAAAACGAGGCATTACTAATAGCAGTCAAAATTATGAAAACAACTACTTTAATTGTCACCAAACCTGTTAGTTCCTAAATTTCCAGTGCTGTCTATCACTGTTATTAATTTTCTAGTCTCTTGCTTGCTAATGAGGACTATGCAGTGAATTTTTCCCACCTTTTCTGTGGTTTTGTTCATTTGAATTGAAGGTGTCATAAATGAATGCTTTATCCATCTAAACAGTTATTGCCTGAGCAAGTCATAGGTACTGTCCATGTGTACAACATGATTGTCAGGTTGTAAAAAATAAGTCATTACTTCATTGCAGAAAAAGAACCAAGTTAATAACTTCAAAGGGAAAATGGCATGCAGGTTTTATTATGTTTACAGTCATTGTTTGTTAGAAAACTCTCCTGAATAATTTGGAAGCCTGTTGAGAAAAGTGATAGACCTCAGTAGCAAACCTACAAGGATAAAAAGGCTACAGTACATTTTTGCAGTTCACTCAATATGCTGCTTAAGTGACTCTGGAAATGTGTATGCAATAAATTTCTGAATAAAAGTGAACATTTATAAAGTATAAATTTGTTTTAGTTGTTTTTGTGGTTTCTTCTACTGGAAGAGAGTGATACTTAGTTCAGAGGTTCTTTGTTTGGAGTTGTTTCACTTGTCTGCAATTTCATGCATTGTCTTGCTGGTTCCCTTCTTTGTTCAGATTTTTTCTGTTCTGTTCCTAGTCTTTGTTAAATACAAAAACCAAAAAAGTAAATGATAATGTTTGCTGGAGAGCTGGTCACTTACAGCTCTTTAATGGAAGCTGTAATTTGCTGAAAGGAATGGTACAGTGTTCAGATGGATTTGATATGGGAATACAAAGATGTTATTTTTTATCTCTGGAGTAGCCCTTTTGGATGCTATTAAACCATCCTTCACAAACATGTTTTCTGTCCATTATTTCTTTCAGCAGACCAGCTTAAACCAAATGGCTTTGTTTTTCAGATACTCTTCTTGCAAATTATAACCCTCCAAAAATCCCTATCCAAAGATGTTATTCTCCTTGAATGCTTTAACATGTTTTGAATTCATGAAACTATGCTTATTTCAGCAGTCCCAGATGATCTGAAAGTAAAGCTTGACTAATTGAGAGAGGTTTGGTAAAATATGCACAAAGGTGAGCATGTAGGCAGTCAGCATTGATTTAACTTCAGTCAGTTAAAAAATTCATTTTGCCTGCTTGTTAAACCAGGTCTGTTCCTCATATAGGCAAGAACATACCCTTCCAACTCCCCGCCTTTCCTGCCTTTTCCCTGCTGTGTTAGTTGTGAGAGCAGGATGGAAATAGTAATGTCTAGTGCATAAAATAAGGTTCCTTCTAATAACAGGAGTTTCAGTGTAATGGAAACTGGCTTACACCTCTTACTTAAGTTTTTGTACTTTGGCTCATCTGCACTACTAAACAAAGGCTGCATTCTTACCTCTCATAGCTTTCTTACTGCATCTCAGCCTAACTCTCAAAAATAAAGCATGGGCTTTACCGTTAAATTATTCCACAATAATGAACAGTCCAAACAAATACTTCATCAGTGTTTTCGGGTTTATATTTAATATTCCAGAGTGATTTTCCCACTTAAATTTGTGTACTAAAGGTACAAAAGCTATTATACAAAAGTCACCCAAGAGGATGTGCCAGTGTTTGATGTACAATGTATATTTTTAGTTTTGCCATCTCCAATAGAGTTGTTTTTCCATTAAAGTACATGTTTTCTTCCCTCTTTCAGATGGAAATTTATGGTAAGTATACCTTACATTGCACTGTGGAAGTCTGACAGTAATAGAAGTGCAGCCCCTTGGGTTTGAAAGCAGAAAATGTTGGGTTGCAGGTTGCTTTTCATTCAGGAATTACTTTGATGTGTTGTATTAAGTGCTTTGCACACAGTAATGCTCACAACAGTTGCAAGGTAGTGGGGAATCATTCATTTCCTAGGTGGATTCCACAGACCCGTTGGTTCTGTAATGCCTTTTGGGCTTGCTCACTGGGGTTTCTGGGCTTGAGAGTGAGTGAGTGGTTTGGGGGAGGGAGAGAGGAAACTCTTCAGTCCCTGAGGCATGAGGAAATTACATGGCAGAAGTGTCACACCTTTCACCTTACTAGTTTGAAACCCTCCCATGCAGTAAGACTTTGAGTCTCCTTCTCATGGCAATTCCTCTTCTTCAGTTTCATCCTGGTTTCCTTTCTAGATTTACTTGAAATGGACCCTAGTGATTTTCGGATTAAAGCTAACTGGCATGAAGAAAGCAAACAAAGATTGCCTCCATGTGAAAGATCCCATTGGGAAGTGTCTATATCTGTCAGGGAGTTTAGCTGAATTCCTCTACCTACCTTTGGACAGGGAAGAGAAACCTGAACTGTAGGACTGAAGCATCTCCACCACCTATTTCAGCAAAGACCATTCAGACACTCCCTAGACAGCTTTAGGGGACGGGAGAGGGGGAGTCTTGAGATGGCAGTGCAAGGCAGGAATGGTGCTTATCCACACAGGAGGGAGACAGGAACATTTCTGTGCCAGGACTTTTTGTGGAGTTTGACAACCTTCTGTGCCTCCAGCTCTGGACCACCTGCTGTGACCATCCCCAAATGGGTGGGACTCTTTATGAGGATAAGGTGTTTAAATTTCTTTTTCTCTCATCCATTAAAAAAATGCTCTAGTTAAAAAAGAGAAGTTCTTCCTTCTCCTCCCCCCATTTTTATTTACTAGTAGCAAAAGCCTCAAACCTTCCAAATATGTTAACATCTGGATTTTAAAATACCCTGGTGTAATTGTATAATCATGTGTGTCTGGTGGCTAATCCACACAGTTCCTGTACAAGCATCATAAGCTACATCTAAAAGGTATTTTCTCTTTTGTAAGTGATGTGATTTGAAGTAGGAGTCTTGAGAGGGGTAAGCCTCTGTTGCATAAAAATTTGGCTGAGACTCCAGAGAAAATCCCAAAGGCTCTTGATCACTCTGTTAGCAGTGCTGGGGCTCTGGCCTGTAATCAGCAAATGAACAAGAGCTTATGGGGGGCCTCTTTCTTTGCAGATGAAGCAAGGTGAGGATAGTCTTAGCTTCTCAGGAAGCTCCTCTCTGCTCCAGGCAGGAGGAAATGAAAGGGTACCAGCCACTGTTTTTTGTTGACAAGTAGTGAGGTAACCCCCTCCTCTGAAATATTTTCTTTACTGAGGAAGTGGGAAAACTTGCTTTTGGTTCATCAATAAGCTTTCATGTTTACAAGATCCTGAACCTGGGTTCAGAATCTGCGAGGGTAGAAGGCTTTCACCTGCTGGGTCCTTTGCATCCCCTTTGCCTTCCGAATCATACCAGAGTTGTTTGCTAATGGAAAGAAAAGGGATAGTGAACATTTTCACTTCTTTTGCTGGTGTGACCAAAGGGATTCTACACCTCTGGGGTGGTCTAGAGATCTCATTCGTGTTCCATAGAGTTTAAAGTGACCGAGGAGAGAAAAATAACCTACTGTTTCAACGCGGTTTGCCTGTGGAGAGCTGCCAAGCTGTTACACACCATCTCTCCTCTTCCCGCTTCCCCGTTTTGTAGTTGGCATCCTGAGGTTGCAGTGTTTGCCCGAGTTTAAAGGAAGATGCTCCACCAAACTCTCCAGCATTCTTACACGCATGTCCCTTCCTCTTTCCCCCTCCCTCCGCCCATTCCGCGTGTCTCAGAGGCGAAAGCTCCCCCCGGAGGGACAGCTCCGGCCCGGAGCGGCTGCGGCACGAACAAAGATCCATGGCAGCGGGCCGGGGCGCGGCGGCGGCGACTCNCTGCCACTCTCCGAGCCCAGTCATCTTCCAGGTAAAATTAATGTCTGTCCCATCCATCATCCCGCCATCCCCGAGGGGCGGAAATCTGCTTGGTTACTGAAACTTCGGAGCCCCGATCGGGGCGGCATTGTTGACCTGACAGGGCTGCTTTTTTTGTGGGTTCCGTTGCCAGGATTTAGCTATTTGCATAATGGATTAGCATGAAACTGAACGCACGGGAATGCCGCTCTGCCGTTTCGCACTCTTAGCTGGCGGACCTTTGGGGCGAATTAATTTATAAATGTGACTTGCCGCTATTCCTCGGAGACCTGTGGCCTTTCAGGGAAGACAGACGCTCCCGCCCCCATCCTGCCGCCGTGCGAGCACCGTGGCAGCCCGCCCGGCCCCCCGATCCAATCCGGTCGCCGCTTGTCTCCCGCGACGGCCGGGGCGGGCACCCGGAGCCCCTCAGGTCTCACCGGCGGGGGAAGGTGCACGAAGCTGCTGTGGCCCCGGGACCCTCTCGCTGCTCTCCCCGGGGAGGGTGAAGGGCTTTACCCGAACTTTTCCGTGCACTTCTACCTGGGCAGCGCGGGCGGTAGACGGGGCGGAGTTGCGGGTGGCTCCAGGCTGCGGGCACCGCGCCAGCCCGAGGGCTGAGCCG